>JAJPUD010005213.1:136534-166399 GCA_023553655.1 Myrmecobius fasciatus | reverse complement strand
AGGGCTGCCACAAACATTTTTGCACATGTGGGTCCCTTTCCCTCCTTTAAAATCTCTTTGGGATATAGGCCCAGTAGAAACACTGCTGGGTCAAAGGGTATGCACTGTTTGATAACTTTTTGAGCATAGCTCCAAATTGCTCTCCAGAATGGTTGGATCCGTTCACAGTTCCACCAACAATGTATCAGTTTTAGGGACTGCTAGTTTGCAAGAGGATGGAACCTTGCTGGTGGATTTCCTTAGGCTAGCAGGTCCCCTGCTCTGAGGCTGGCTTGCTGCTGCTGCTGCTCTGGGATCTCTCACTCCAGTGAGAGAAACCTTTCCTGCCTGGCTCCTAGACCCGCTTCCCTGCTCCTAGGTCAAGTCTAAGGTGTTTTTCTAGTTGTTTGGAAGGGAATTTGAGAGGGCTTCAAAATCTTCCTTTCTTAACATGCCATTTTCGCACCAGAAATCTCTTAGGATTAATCTTAAAGATCTAGGAAGGGAAGGTAGGGAAGATTACTCTTTCTAATTGTATGGCCAAGTCCCCACCAGTGCTTTTTTTCATGACCATTAGTCAGACATAAGTTGTTTTTAGAAAGGGGAGTTTACCAAGATGACACAAGTTGGCACAAAAGATTCCCCCAAAAGTCCGAAACACACACATTCCTACAAGTAAATTGATAAGAGGACAAAAGAAAGTATGCTCGTGCTTAGAAAACACACATGGTAAGGGGATAAATCACAGTTCCTGATTGCTAGAAAATGATTTTTCCCTATTGTAGGGATGCTCTAAAAGTTCCCTTTAGGTCTAATTAACTTCATTTCTGGGCTCTTTATAAATCTATGATTCTGTATTCAGTCTATCCTTGGCTCCTGATGCAAATATTGCTGCCAGCTATTCCAGAGATAGAGGTATGAAGCAAAAAAAAATAGAAAAAAAAGGATGGGAATCCTTCTGATATGCAAAATTTACAAGGTTCTCCTCCAGTCAAAGATAGGAGATGAGGATTCCAAACTTTTCTTCTTGATGCCAAGTGACTCTTCATGGGTTTATTCAGAATAGTTTTTCCTCATTCACCTCTTGTTGAAATCCTCCAATCCTCCATTCATCTTCTGTTTTATAGGAGATCCAGAGGATATGACCAAATGTTTTTAGCCACTTAGCCCAGTTCCTGGCAAATAACAGATGCTTAATAACTTATTGTTGACTGGTCAATACAGATAGTCCTCCTGTGTAATATTACTCTAGTTCATCCAATGACTGATCAAAGATGTCTAAATTGAGCAAGGCCTTTAGATACTGAGTTGGAATATCTTTGATTGATTTGCAGGGTTTCCACTCAGTTAAGGTAACAGCATTTTATAATTTTAAGTGGGATGCTGGTGGAGGGTAGACCACACATAGGTAAATGTATATAATTATAAATTATATGTATATGTATATATATACATAAATTATAAAGAATAGGTTTTTAAAATAAAACTTTATGTACTTTGGTATTTATATTTAAAATTCTGATATTACAACATTAAAGCAAGTACATTACAACAAGAAACAAATGTCTACAATTTTAATCATCATCAATAAATTCTTATTTTACAGGCCCTCTACCTATAAGGTATTTTATTAGGCACTTAGAATTCCCAATAAGTTTCTATGAATTTTGGGTTTTTTTAGGATAACATATTACATACAAACTGATACATATAAGAACATACTTCTGTTCTTATTTTTTGTCTTGCTCACCCAATATGTGGATATGTGCACAGCTTTCTTTTGCCTCCCATATAGCATGTAACTTTGAAAGGGTTGCCTGTGTTTGAGGTTTTATTTTGAATTTTGTGTTTCAAGAATATAATATATTTTAAATCCCATTCTAAAGTTCAGTCAGATTGTCTGATCATCAAATTGCAATCCTGTCCAGCTGGTTTCATATTTTTTTGGCCCATGTTATTAGTGTGATCATATGACATAGGAACAATGATCCTTAGTCTTATCATCCCACAAATATGGGAATGATCAACTTGTCTTTACATTTGTAAGCATTTTCTTAAAAAGCATACAAACTACAAACAAATTTTATAGAAATGCCCCAATCTGCACCTACATATTAGCTGGCTTTTTTGAAAGACTTATAATAACCAGTTGGATTACTGTATCAGATACTTTGACCTAAAGAGTCATAAATAAAACAGAACATTAATTCAGCAGCAAAACCATTCAGCAGTTATTTATTAAGAACCATTGCACAAAGCACTATGATTGGGGAAGACATAAAGATATGAAAATAACATAAGAAGTGATAATTCTCTTGCCACATGCCTAGTAGGCATGTCATGTGTTACCACCCAGAAGCTGAGAAGAGAAAGAGATGAAGGAAGAAGGAGAAAGGAAAGTGTCATTACAACTTCTACATGTGCTAAGATTTGGGGAGACTTTGGAGATTTTGCTTTTTTTCTTGTTTCAGCCAGATATTGAGGAATATTGTAGGATCTACCACTTTCATGACTCATACTTGGTAGTTCAATTCAGTCCAAGCTCTTCTAGACTCCAAGGCTGATCACAAAATGGGTTCAATGTTCTTATGTCAAGTGGCTTCCAATTTTGAAGGCGCCATGTTACTGTGGTGATGGGAAAGATGTTATTTGAATTTCCAGCTTTCCTGTGTTGACCTTGAGGCCAAAGTCAAATTGCAAACCTCGGACCCATCCTGGGGTTTAGCACTGAGATAACCTTGAAACTTTCCATCATTGGCCATTGGAGGAAGTGAGATGGTTTGAATTAATTCATGAGCTTGGTATGTGTTTACTGATAATTAATTTTCCTGATATTTCAATCAATCATTAAGCATTTATTAAATGCCTGTATGTGCCAGGCATTGTGCTAGATGCTAGACATTGGAATACAATGAATTAAACAATTTCTACTTACAAAGAGCTTACATTTTAATAGGGAAGACAGCAAAGACATTGATAAGCATAAACAGAGGAAACATAAAAATAAATACAAATAAATATAAAGAGAATAATTAAATACATGCAAAATAGTTAAATGGAAGGTAGTTTGAAGGGGGCAGTACCAATTACAGGGATTAGGAAAAGTTTCAGGAAAAGATAAGTTGCCTCTTGAAAGAAAAGAAAGGATTCTATGAGGTGAATAGGGATTTTTTTCTTTGTACTTGTATCCCAGCACCTAGCACAGTGCCTGACATATAGTAGGCATTTAATAAATACATATTGATTAGGTGATGAAGTTACGGAAAAGAGAGAGTGAATGCCAAAGTTTTTGCCTGTGGTCACATTCCTTCTAGTTACCAGAGGCAGGAGTAGACCCCAGGAATTGATGTTACTGTCTAGCCCTCTTTCCTCCATGTTATTGCTTCTTTATCCGTTCTTGGCACTGGAAAATAGGAAACATGGTGGGAAGCAAGATTGAGAGGAGGCTGGAACAATGGCTTTATCAAGTAAGTGAATCTCCCTGGCCACTGTCTGCTCCAGCAGGTCACATGAAGCTCTCAAAGGTATCAGGTTACAGTTTTGCTGCTGAGATGCTTCACCCAGTAGCTTACTTAGGCTGAATACTTTCTCTCCTGACACCCTCATCTCACTGTGACAGCTACACAGATAAATCCCTGGCAGCACCAACAACAAAACCTGGATTTGGGGGCTTCCTCCCACCCGAAGTGAAGCAATGGTCTTCACCCAGGTGAAATGACCCTGAACTACAGAAGAAAGAATGCTTGGCCGTCCCCAACAAAGCCCAATTTTGTACAGTGAAACCCTCCCACCTTATGAGGCAATGAGTAAAGTAATCTGTTTTCACACAGTCTTATGTTCGGGTGCTGCTGTCACTCACTGGAAAGGTTACTATCTTTCTTTTCTTTGAATTACAAAAGCTAACTGTAAAACCTGAAACCTTTCTGGGAAATTGCCTGGCGACACAAAGAACGCCCAGACCCTATCTTTGCCCAGTTCATTTCTTTCCGATCTTGCTTATAAAGGTGTTTTTGTTTTCCTTCCAGGATTTGCTCAGCCCAGAAAAGTTGCAGATCCAGGTTAGCTGCTGGGAAGTTTCTCTGGGGTTGGGAGGCAGTGCAGGAGCAGTTGTAACCCTCCCCAAATGATGACAATTCTAGACATAATATGGTGTAAGATACTCCACAGATTTCAAGACGATAAAGTTAGTTAACAAGGAAGGAGTATTTCTCCTAAAGGATCCTTGGTGCTTTTTTTATATCTCAGAAACCTTGTGCACAGTAACATCTCATCATTCCTTGAAGGAGGTGACATTCTGTGTTGGCTCCCCTCTGGGCTGCTCACACCATCTTCACTTCCAAGATCTGAATACTATAATCATTATACCAAGAGTTTAGGAAGTGGTTATTTTTATCCTGACTCTGCCAGCATCATCTCTGCGTGATCCAAATTTATACTCCCTACACGCAAAACATTTGGCCCTGCTGCTAAGCCAGATGCTTCCCCCATGGCTGAGATGCATTTAACTTTTATGTCTTGCTTCTTGTCTATGAGAAGTGGGCTAGAAGTATCACATGGACAGTGTAGCCTTTTTAAGTTTTAAAATGTATTGTGGTTTTGTGGCTCTCATAGGATGAATCAGGGAGACATTCCATGTGAGGAACTATGTGTTTATGTGTATAAAAGGACTCAAGATAAAGGTGGGCTAATGTTCTATATTGGAAAAGAACTATGAAGAAATCAATCAGCTATTATTTTGTGAACATTATAATTTCTAAATACCCCATCACCAAAGATATACTTCATTTCTTCATTGGAAATGTATTTTCATGAAAATGTTGTTTATTTAGTTCCCTGAATATTAAGTTCATTGTTTCATTAATTTATCCAGTATTCAAAGATGTTTAAAAAGCAATCTGTGCTCTTAAAGAGTTTATTTTCATAGGGGAGGTATAAATAACTGTAAGACAAGGCAGAATATGATAAGGGTGATAAAAGGTACAAATAAGATATTATCAGGAATCAGAGAAGAGAGGGATTAATATTTCCCATTGGGGTTATCAGGGAACCCTTTCTAGTTGAAACCATTGAGTTAGAAAGATAATATTTTGTAGGAAAAAAGAGAGGAAAAACCTCCCAAGAAGAGAAATTAGTATGAAAAGAGTGAATAGGAGAAAAGTGCAAATACATTTGAGTAACGAAATGTGATTATAGTGTTCAGAGGCTGAGTGAATAGTAGTAATGGGGAACCATTAAAGTTTTTAAGCAGGAGAATAAATTTAAAGGTGTATTTTAGGAAAATTAATCAGTGTAGGATGAATTGGAATGGTGAAAAGTGTATGCAGGTGGAAAGACTAGCTGAGCTATCAAAGAAGTAGGACTAAGTTCAAACCCAAGGCTAAGTCTAAGCACATATTACTATGCTCCTAGTTTGATGTAAGAATGATTTTTACATTTTAAAATAAAATTTTATAGTATTGAAAAATGTCAAAACCATTTCTTTTTTTGAAAGCTTTTTATTTTCAAAACATGCATGGATAATTTTTCAAGATTGATCCTTGCATAGTCTTGTGTTCCAAAATTTCCCCTCCTTTTCCCCCACCTCCTCCCCTAGGTGGCAAGCAATCCAATATATGTTGTACATGTTAAAATATATGTTAAATTCAATATATATAAACATATTTATACTTATTTTGCTGCATAAGAAAAATCAGATCAAAAAGGAAAGAAAATGAATAAGACAACAAAATGCAAGTGAACAACAATGAAAAGAGTGAGAATGTTATGTTGTGATCCACACTCAGTTCCCACAGTCCTTTCTCTGGGTGTAATTGGCCCTCTTCATCTCAATGGCCTCAATCATTTCATTGTTGAAAGAGTCACGTCCATCAGAGTTGATCATCATATAACATTGCTGTCACTGGGTACAATGATCTCCTGGTTCTGCTGATTTCACTCAGCATCAGTTGATGCAAGTCGCTCCAGGTTTCTCTGAAATCATCCTCCTGATCATTTCTTACAGAACAATAATATACCATAATATTCATATACCATAATTTATTCAGCCATTCTCCAATTGATGGGCATCCATTCAGTTTCCAGTTTCTTGAACTGGAGCTGGCACTAAAAAAGGGCTGCCACAAACATTTTTGCACATGTGGGTCCCTTTCCCTCCTTTAAGATAACTCCCATTGACAATGGTACACAAAAAGTGAAAAGGGGTACCATTGGTAAGGAGAAAGAGAATTAGGGTACAGAAAAATTCTAAAGCTGGAAAATATGTAAGTTAGATAGCTATATGACCTTCCTGTATCTTAAAGTATCTTTGGCTTTCTATAGAATATATGCTTGTTTTCATGTAGGGCTATGCATAAGGAGAAGTCAATTGCTTCCTATGTCTGAGCAGAATGATGGTCAACTCAGTACAGAGCATATAATAGATTTTCAGATGACAGATATAGCCAGTGAGGCAATTTGTTTTAGTTATTTATTACAAGTGGAGGCTGCAGAAGTCTGGAGGAAGATGTCAGAGACTAATAATAATATTAATAATAAATTTTAAAATCATTAATAAAACATTTGAACAACAAAAAAAGAATGCATTTATTTGAAGATCTTTCACAGGAACAAAGGATAAGAATAACTGGTAGATACATTTGGAAATTCAGGGGAACTCTAATCTAACCAAAAATCACTGTGCTCTCTGATTGTAATAACTGCAATGACATGGTACCATTCACACATCCTCTCAACTTTAACCATTCACTAAAGTGCTTCACTGGAAGCTACACTGGGTTGTTGAGTGAATAGTATACTGAGCTTGGAGTCAGAAGATCTGAGTTCAAATTTAGCCTTAATTTGAGCAAGTCATTTACTCTTTGTCTGCCTCGATTTCCTCTACTATAAAATGAAGAAAATAATAACATTTATTAATAGGGTTTATAAGGATAAAACAAACATAGTAAGAATAAAACTAATACATAGTAGGGACTAAATAAAATACTTGTTCCCCTCCCCTTTCCCTTTCATCAATTTCTGGTTTCCCTTATCCTTTCTTTTCTCTGTGTTCCCCAATTCCAGGGGATCTCTTTTCAAATAGACTACTGGGATTTCAAAACCATGTCAATCAGAGAGCCTCTATTAATATTTTGTTCATTATGGTGTCTAAAAACTTGAACTGCTCCCTTGAATTAGAATTTAGAATCCAATGTAGATAAAATCTCAGGTCCTGAAGAACCAGCAGAGTTCCAGATTCCACTTAGTCTTCATATCCTCTTTCTATACCCTTATGCCTTTCAAACATCCATATCTAAAGATCAAAACTGTACCCTTAGATTGCCCAAGGGTTTGCATCCAGATACTCCCATATGCAGTTGCAATCACTCAGACACCCTTCTTCAGCTTTGACACACTCACAGTAACTTATCTCACTTTATGTTTCAGTTATGGAAACAAATACTGTTTTTATCTTTAAGTTCCTTGAGGACAAAGACCAACTTAGTCTTCTATTTGTATCTTCAATACTTAGCATAGTTCTTGATACATAGTAAATATTTGATAAATTCTTTCCATTAGTCATTTATTCATTTTCATGTTTGTTCATATTTTGCATAAAATTTGCTCTTTGATTCATCACACATGACTTTCAAACATTATTTATTTCACCAACTACTAACACCAGATTATCCTGGTATTTCTTGTAGTCATTGGGCAGTTCTGAGTTTTCTTAGCCCTAACACACAGTTCTTTCCTTCTTAAAGTCTGTCTTATGTGTATTTTACTTTTCTGACCTACCCTAATAACTGGAAAAATGTATCATAAAAATTTGCAAAAGAAACGTCCTTTATCTGATGTGTCCTGACTTTGGGAACATATAGTTATATTTCCAGTAAGTATTGGTACAAAATAAGAAATTGTACTTTATGGGCACTCGGGTAAAAGAGAGGTTACTGAAGAGTGGTTTTATAGCTGTTTTTAAGTGTTTCAAGGACTTCCATGGATAAAACAAGTTAGACTTGTTCTGCTTGTTCTCAGATAGCAGGACCTAGAGTAGGGGGTAGGAGCTGCAGAGAGATAGATTTTGGTTCCATGTTAGGGGAAAAAAAAAGTTGTTCAGTGGATAGTGTGCCAGGCCTAAAGTTGGGAAGACATCTCCTTGCACTCAAAGCTGGCCTTAGACACTTACTAACTCTGTGACCCACGTCAAGTCACTTAACTCTGTTTTCCTCAGTTTCCTCATCTGTAAAATGAGCTGGAAAAGAAGTAAATAGCAAACCACTCCAGTGTCTTTGCCAAGAAAACCCCAAATGGGGTCACAAAGAGTAAGACACAAATGAAAAGATTGAATAACAACAAAGGAAAATAAAAATTCTAAACAATTGTTGATGTCCAAAAGAGTAATGAATTGCTTCAGGAAGTAGTAGATTCCTCTCCTATTAGGAGCTTTTTTGTAAAAGTTGGATAACCACGAGATGGAGAGAATTCTTGTTCAGGTTAAGGATGGATTTGTAGGCTTCTGAGGTCTTTTCCAAATTTAGCATTCTGTTTACACATGGGAATAGGAATTGGATGTCAGGTGACCAACAAGCCAGATCCTTTTGCAACAGATTCCAATAAAAGCTCTATTGATGAAGATTATATATTATCTGAATGGAGCAACAATTTAGTGTCAGTGAATTTGATTCAAAACAAAAAAAAGCCAATCAAGCATAAATGATCAATAACAGAATATGCCTTTTTTTGATGGAAGATGGAGACTGAGAAAAAGGATGGAAACCAGGTAGGAATATTAAAAAGGTGTCCTAGGATTTACATCACATTAAGTTCAGTCACTCTTCTTTACATATGAGGAAACTGAGGTACAAAGAATTAAAGTGATAATTTATCCAAAGTTGCCCAGGTACAAAGTTATAAAGCTAGGATTTAACCATAGGGGTTTCAAATCCAGTATTCTTTCTACCATGTTGTCAGTCAGTTTATAAGAATTTATTAAGCACCTACTATGTGCTAGGCACCATGCTGAGCATTTCAAACAGGAAGAAACGCAAAAGGAGTCCCCAACCTTAAAGAGCTTATATTCTAAAGAAGGAAGAAGGGGGACAATATTCAAAGAACTATGTATCTATGCGGTACATACAAAACAAATGTAAAGTAATCTCAGGGGGAAGACACTGGATAGAAGGCAAATGACTGTAGTGGGCCCTTTTTTACACTCAACTGGACAAGGACAAATGGAACTGGTGATCAGAGGAGATATTTTTATCATGCAGCTGCAAATTCTGTACAATTTTACTGAGTGTGATCCGTGAAGTTCATTTTGCTTTCTTTTGTTTGTCTTTTTAATAAGACCTTCCAATTTTCTTTAGAAGACCTTTATTTCTAGGGGGAGATGTTAATAGAGGTGTTGCTGTACTGCCTTAACTTGAAATCTGAGCAGTTTTCCAGTCATAGAAAAGGAAATCATCCCACTTCCTACTGTGTAAATTGCTCTACTATTGGATGGGGCAGGCTGCTTTGACCTTTCTCTGTACTCTATTTTAATTTTGATGATTTCTCCCTATTATTATGTTCTCTCATAAGGACAAAGATAATACAAGAGTCAGAATGGAGAACTTTATAGTGATTATATCTAATTAAGACGATCTTGCCACTGAAGAGATAGAATTCTTACTTGAATGTTTGAAAGACTAGTATTAGTCATCTCTCCACTAACAAAAGCAACTAAATGACACAAAACCTTGGGAGTGGAGTCTGATCTGAGTTCAAATTTGGCTTTGTGTAACTTTGCCCAAATGTGACTTTGGCATGTCATTTAACTTCTGCCTCAGTTTACTCACCTATAAAAATAAGAATAATAATAGCCTCTATCTCCCAGAATTGTTGTGAGGATCAAATTATGTAATATTTGTAAAGTGTTTGGTATAGTGCCTGGCACATGGCAGGTTCTTAATAAATGTTTTTCCTCTTCTTTCTCTAATAGAGACTGAAACTATGACTTAAAACAGTTCTCCTGAAGCCAGCCTAGGTAAGGCTGGTCTTCATATCGTATTGATCCAGGTTATCACCAGGTTCATATTCTATTCTTTTCTAGTTGAATAAGATCTGTTTGAATTTGTATTTTACTGTCATAGCTTTTGAGAACTCCCCATAGAGCTAGAGCTAGAAGGAATCAGGACTGCCATTTAGTCCAGTTTTCTCATTTTACAGAGAAGAAAATGGAAGCCAAGGGAAGCCAAGAGATGTGCCTAAGATTTCCCAGATGGTAAGCACTTTTAATTCCAAAGCCTGTGTTCTTTTCACTCTGATATTATGCCTCCTTACTTTGCCAATTGAGCTTTTTAAAAACTCAAGGTTTTTTTGATGTCTTAATTTTTAACATCATCATAATTACCACCCCATGTCCTTCCATTCCCAGAAAGTCATTTCAAATAAGTAATATTTAAATTTAAGTAGTATTTTTAAATTTATTTATTTTTTTATTAATGCTTTTTATTTGCAAAACATACGTATGGGTAATTCCTCAACATTAACCCTTACAAAGCTTTCTGTTACAAATTTTTCCCCCCTACTCCCCACCCCTCCCCTAGATGGCAGGATATCCACTACATGTTAATTATGTTAGAATACTTAAGAAATCGAATATATGTATAGTTATTTCCACACATCATTTTTTTGTGAAGGAGAAATCGTATCTACAAGAAAGAATAATCAGATAAAGGAAATACAATGCAAGCAAACATTAATACAGAACATGAAAATGTTATGTTGTGGTCCACATTTCACATCCCTCTCTCTGGGTGTATATAGCTCTCTTCACCGAACAATTGGAACTGGTTTGAAGCATTTCATTGTTGAAGAGAGTCATGTCCATCAGAACTGATCATCATATAGTATTGTTGTTGCCGTGAATAATGATCTCCTGGTTCTGCTCACTTCACTCAGCATCAGTTCATGCAAGTCTCTCCAGGCCTCTCTGAAATCGTGCTGCTGGTCGTTTCTTACAGAACAATAATATTCCATAACATTCATATACCATAATTTATTCAGCCACTCTCCAACCGATGGGCATCCATTCAGTTTCCAGTTTCTAGCCACTACAAAAAGGGCTGCCACAAACATTCTTGCACATGTGGGTCCCTTTCCCTCCTTTAAAATCTCTTTGGGATATAGGCCCAATAGAAACACTGCTGGGTCAAAGGGTATGCACTGTTTGATAACTTTTTGAGCATAGCTACAAATTGCTCTCCAGAATGGTTGGATCCGTTCACAGTTCCACCAACAATGCATCAGTGTCCCAGTCTTCCCACATCCCCTCCAACACCTGTCGTTATCCTTTCCTGTCATTTTAGCCAATCTGACAGGTGTGTAGTGGTACCTCAGAGTTGTCTTAATTTGCATTTCTCTGATCAATAGTGATTTGGAGCACCTTTTCATATGATTATAAATAGTTTTAATTTCATCATCTGAAAATTGTCTGTTCATATTCTTTTACCATTTATCAATTGGAGAATGGCTTGAATTCTTATAAATATGAGACGATTCTCTATATATCTTAGAGATGAGACCTTTATCAGAACCCTTAAATGTAAAGATGATTTCCCAATTTGATGCTTCCCTCCTAATATTGTCTGCATTAGTTTTGTTTGTACAGAAACTTTTTAATTTAATATAATCAAAATTATCTATCTGGTGTTCAATTAAGAGTTCCAGATCTTCTCTGGACATAAATTTATTCCATCTCCACAGGTCTGAGAGATAAACTATCCTATGTTCCTCTAATTTGCTTATAATATCACTCCTTGTATCTAGATCTTGAACCCATTTAGATCTTATCTTGGTGTGCGGTGTTAGGTGTGGGTCCAGCCTTAATTTCTTCCACATTAGTTTCCAATTTTCCCAGCAATTTTTGCCGAATAGTGAATACTTATCCCAAAAGCTGGGGTCTTTGGATTTATCAAACACTAAATTGCTAACAGTATTTTTAAATTTAACAAAAAGTTTAAAAAATGTAGATCAGAACAATTGATCAAGACATGTTGATTAATATCTAAAACTTGTGGGTCTCTCACCTTTTCAAAAGAGATGAGGAGGGGAGTGTCTTTTCCTACATAGTTCTTCCTTTGAGACATGCATGCTATTATATTGAAATACAATTATCAAAAGATTTAAAAACAAGTTCACAGGCTCCTGGTGAAGAATACCTAGATTTCAGGTCTAGAGCTCTAATTAAAGCTTATTACAATAATCTAGGTGAGATATAATGAAGGCCAGAACAAGAGTGGTGGCAATTTGGTTGGAGAAGAATTGACAGACCAGAGAGGCATCAGGAAGATAGAATTAATAGAACTTAAGCTAAGACTTGTCAAGTAATTGAATATTAGAGATGAGAGAATATTAGAGATGGGAATCTTTAGAGATGACTGAACTCTACATGATGAATGGCTGAAAAGATAGCATTGCCATCAACACAAACAGAGAATGTGGTTGGGGAAGGATAAGTTCCATTTTAGAAATGTTAAGTTTGAAGCACTGGAGCATCCAGGTGGAGCTGATCAGAAAAGGGTTGGAAATATGCAACTGGGATTTAGAACCAAGCTGAAAGATTTGAAAGTTATCTGCATAGATAGGCCCTTGTCAGAGAAGGTAGAGGAGAAGGGACTACTAAGAAAGAGTGGGTTGGTTAATAGTGACCAGTACCACAATGATTTCAAGATTAATAGAATAATGGCAATCATTTCTAAAATATATAGAAATTGACTCAAATTTATAAGAATTCAAACCAATTTCTAAGTGATAAATGGTCAGAGGATATGAACAGACAATTTTCAGATAAAGAAATTAAAACCATTTATAGTAATATGAAAAATGCTCTAAATCATTATTAATCAGAGAAATGCAAATTAAGACAACTCTGAGGTACCACTGCCCATCTCTCAGATTGGCTAAAATGGCAGGAAAAGATGATGAATGTTGGAGGGGATGTGGGAAAGCTGGAACACTAATACATTGTTGGTGGAGTTGCAAACTGATCCTGATTCTAGAGAACAATTTGGAACTATGTCCAAAGGGCTACCAAACTGTGATTAATTTGATCCAGCGGTGCCTCTAATGGGTCTGTATTCCAAATAAATCATAAAAACGGGGAAAGAACTCGCATGTGCAAAAATGTTTGTAGCAGTCCTTTTTTAGCAATGGCAAGAAACTGGAAACTGGATGCCCATCGGTTGGGGAATGGATGAATAAGTTATAGCATATGAATGTTATAGAATATCATTGTTTTATAAGAAAAGATCAGCAGGATGATTTCAGAGAAGTCTGGAGAGATTTACATGAACTGGTGCTTTGTGAAGTGAGTAGAACCAGTAGAACATTGTATATAGCAACAGGAAGATTATACAATGATCAATTTTGATGGATGTGGTTCTTTTCACCAGCAAGGTGATTCAGTTCAACCAATGATCTTGTGATGAAGAGAGCCATCTGCATCCAGAGAGAGGGCTGTGGGGACTGAGTGTGGATCATAATATAGCATTTTCAATTTTTTATTGTTGCATTTTGTTTTCTTTCTCATTTTTCCCTTTTTGATCTGAGTTTTCTTGTGCAGCATGATAATTATGGAAATATATATATATGTGTGTATGTGTACATATATGTATGTGCATATACATATATATATATTTAATAACTGCACACGTTTAACATATTGAATTACTTGCCATTCTGGAGGGAAGGGGAGGGAAAAGTTTAGAACTCAAGGTTTTGCACGAGTGAATGTTGAAAATTATCTATGCATATGTTTTGAAAATGAAAAGCTTTAATAAAAAATAGAATGATGGTAATAGTCAAAAAGGTTCTTAAAAAGTGAAAGGATAGTGAGGAAGTCAATTAATCAACAAACATTTATTATGTCTTCACTCTGTGATCGGTTTTGTACTGAGTGAGAAAACAAAAGTATTCCAAAGTGTTACTGACATTTTATAAATATCTGTTTCCAATACTTTTGTTTGATTTCTATTAGAAATTGCCAAGGAATGAAGCAGAATCAAGATGGCAGAGTAGAAGAAAGCACTACAGCCAAACTGCCCCCCAAAATATGTATCATATCTAATTCTGATGAGAAAATTCAGAAAAAGTCATAATTATGTTCAGTTACAGTCATTTATCTACCCCAGTTTAGTATAAGGAGATGGATAGAGAGTTCTGTGGACACTGGAATTGAGTTTGGGACAAGAGTTCATGGACACTCTAGCACCCAGAGCAAGATTGTGGACCAGAGTAAGAGGAGGTTTTAGAACTAGGGATTTTAGGGTATCCATAGACCTATTCTTAGGCCATCATAACAGGAACAGAAGCACAACATAGCATTTTCACTCTTTCTGTTGATGTTTGCTTGCATTTTGTTTTCTTTCCCAGGTTTTTTTTCCTTCTTAATTCGATTTTTCTTGTGCAGCAAGACAATATATATATGAATATGTATACATATATTGGATTTAATATATATATTTTAACATATTCAACATATGTTGGACTACCTGCCATCTAAGGGAGGGGGTGGGGGTAAGGAGGGGTGGGAGGAAATTTTAAAAATTTGGAACAGAAGATTTTGTAAGGGTCAATGTTGAAAAATTACCCGTGCATATGTTTTATAAATAAAAAAGTTTTAATATAAAAAGGAATAATAAGGGCAGGAATCTCAGATTAAAGGGGAGCCTTTAATTTTATCACCCTGAACCAATGGATCTTATGGATTGGCTAATAGGAACTTATTCCAGCAGCATTCTGCTGTTGCTCAATACCAAACTTTTTTGTTTACAAGTCAGGAACTTACAGAACTCAGTTGGGGGTAGTGATCAGCCTTTTCCTTTGGGCCAAATCTCTTTGGGGCCACCAAAAGTTTACGGTATCCCAGCATGTCCCTGAAATCCTGGAATAATGCACCATTCAATACCCCAAGAAAGTATCAACAAGACTCATCCAGACATTCTTTTTAGAAATGTGGCAAAGCCCAGTCATAACATCAGTCCTAAAGTGAGGAAATAGGAAGAAAGCTATTGTGCCAACAGAGATGAGTTCAAAACATCTATAAAAACAAAGTCTCAGAGAAAAATATAGCGTGGGTACAAACTTGACTAAGATTTCTGGAAGAAAAATGAATCAAGAAATTTAAAAACTTTTAAAATTTATAAATGAAATGAGAATTCTAAAAAACTGGAAAATAAATGAGAAGAGGGGAATTAATATTTTATCACAAGAGGTATGAAAACTTGCCCAAGCAACCAACTCCCTGGAAATTTGAATGTAGCAAATAGAAGCTGATGATTCTATGAAACAGCAAGAAATACTAAAACAAAGCAAAAAGACTGAAAAAGAATAGAAGCAATCTAAGGTATCTCAGAGCAGAAACAACTGACATTGAAAATAGAGGAGAAAAAAATTTAGGAATCATTGTACTATCTGGACTCCATGACTAAAGAAATTGTCTAGATGCTCTATTTCAAAAAATCTTAAAAGAAAACTGCCTCTCAGAAGCAAAGGGCAAAGGAGAAATAGAAACCCTCAATTGAAAACTCAAAAGGACATCATAGTTAAAATCCAGAATTTTTAAATCAAAGAAAAAATACTATAAGCATCCAGAAAGAAAGGATGCAAGTACTGGGTATTGAACATAGGTTAGCAGCCAGCACTATAACAGAGCAGAGAACAGTATTCTAGAATGTAAAAGATATAGGCTTATAGCTAAGAGTAATTTCCCCAGAAAACTAATTATACTGAATGGTTCAGGGGAAAAATAATTTTTAATGAAATAAAGGACTTCCAAGCATTCCTGATGAAAAGACCAGCTGTGTAGAAACTTTGAAATTAAAAACAGCAGTTAAGAGAAAGATCAAAAAAAGGTAGATAGGAATGAACAATAAAAAGACTATACACAAGGATAAACTACTTATATTTATTTATAGGGAGATGATATATGTGCTTCCTCTGAATCTTGTCTTCTTCAGGAGTCTTAGAGTATAAAACAGAGTATAAGACTCTTCAGGAGTCTTAAAGTGTAATTAGATAATTCTTGTAGATGATTCTGTTATGTTTTGATTTTATGAGAATAATGGAAAGAGAAGAGCAAGGATGCAAATTGTGAGGGAAGGAAAGGAAAGGGAAAGAAAGGGGTAGGGAAAATTTTCTCACATAATCTAGATGGAGAAATAGACATCTATGAGAATAAGGAGGAGGGGATAGATGGAGTAACTGACACTTCAACTTTACTTTCATGGGAACTGGTGAAAGGAAGGAAGAATACACACACACACACACACACACACACATGCGCGCACACACACACATACAATTGAGTAAAGAAATACATTTCACTCAACAGGAAATTAGGGAAAAAAAAGGAGAGGTTAAGGAAGGAGAAATAGAAGAAGAGAGATTAATCATAAGCAAAACTAACTAATGATATGCAAAAATACTTGTAGCTCTTTTTGAGGTGACAAAGAGTAGGAATTTCATAAATTGGGGAATGGATAAGCAAGTTATAGTAAATAAATGTGATGGAATATTATTCTGCTATGATGGTTTCAGAAAAACTTGGGCAGACTTGTATGAAACAATGCAGAATGAAATGAAAAAAGTGAGAACAATGTATACAACAATAATATAATAAAGAAAAATAACTCCGAAAGAATTAGGAACTCATATCAGTGTAGTGACTAATCAAGAATTCAGAAGATGAATGATGAAAAGTAATCCACCTTCTGATAGGTGAAAAAATCAGAATGCAGAATAAGAAAAAAAATTTTTGGATATGACCAAAAGAGAGGTTTGTTTTTCTTGACTGTGTATATTTGTAACAAGAGCTTTATTTTTCTTTTGTTTTCATTGGGGATTGAGAGAGAGTTGGGGTGGGAGAGTGAGAAGATGGATTTTCATCGAAAAAAAATTATAATATAAAACATTAAAAAAAATTTCCAAAGCATAGGGACATGGCCCAATTTCCATAGGGCTTCTTGAAATAAAGGCAGACTTCTTTAAGTTAAAAATTGTTGATTTCTTATCCTATCCCCAATTTCTAGTATAGTATCTGGCCTTTGGTAGGTGCTTAATTAAATACATGTTGATGGATTTCTTTCAAAAGTTCCTTTTCTTTTGTATTTATAAGACTCACTGGATTTTTATCACAGTCATTTTTCTAATTCTATTTCATAGGATGGGAGGGGAGGAGTAAAGACAAAGGGAAGGAAGAATCAATTGGCCAAGAAATCCTCAGGGATCATTGCATCAGCTTATTTTTCTAGGAACTAAACAGCTAGCTTTAGCCAAGTATAAAGGGAACACACATTTCAAAACCTTCCAGTTGAGTTTCAAACTCCAAGCCTGTGAAGTCTGAGTAGGTTTGAAATGTGACAAGATGCATTGCCTGGTTCCCAACCACTGATCTGTCAATTTTTTTCCCTTGTTGGAAGTTTACTGTCAGTTTACCTCTTCTCCTCATTCCCTCCCCCCCAAAAAATATATATATATGTATATATTCACAGAAACAGCTGAAGGCTGCTTCTTTTCTGTCTCAGGAACCTGACCGGACAGAGTCAAACCTTCAGAAACTATCTTAGCTGGCTGGGAGAGCTTTTTTGATCCTCCCAACTTGAACTAAAACAGGAAGTTGTGTGTATGTGTGTGTGTGTGTATGTGTGTGTGTGTGTGTGTGTGTATGTTTAAACTTTGCGCATAATTTCCCTACCCCCATCCCCATTTGAAATTTTTCAGATCTGCTTTTTTTTATTGTTGTTTTTAGACTCAGCAGGGATAAAAAGGAGATCTGAAAAAGGTTTACAGAAAAGGCATCAGATCTGACATCAAAAATACTCTTCAATGGAAACCAGAGTCTGGTACTAGGGAAACTAATTTCTTACAACTTGATATGCCCCACATTCTTAGCTTCCCTCCCTTCTCCTCCTCTCCTTGCAATTTCAACCAAAACTCACTGAGACTAAATCCAAATTATGATTTTCATTCAAACATAAGCCATAATAAATAAACTCAAAGTAATTGCCTCAATTCTAATGCTGTTCTAGAATTTGTGTATTAAATAGTGCTGAGGATAAGAGGATAAGGTAGGCTTCAGGAGTTTCGGGATAATTTATTACCCAGTTATCATTACTGGAAAGAAATTTGTTGCAATGTAAATTGAACTATGGAGCCAAAAAAGAAACTACAATGTTTGTGAGGTGTTTTGACGGTTGAATGGAATTCTCCCCCACCCTCCCACTTTTTTCTTCTACTGCTAAGCAATATAATGTAATGAAAATAAAACTGTCTTGGGAACTTGAAGACCTGATTTCAAATTCTGGCTGTGCTAATTATTCCCAGCCTGAGCTTCCTCATATGCAAATAAGTTTAGATTTAATGATATTCATGGTCCTTCTAGCTTTAGAGCCTCTGAACTTTATGATCATTCCAGATTCTGACCATAACCAGAAAAAAATAGTGGAATACATTTCACTAGAAAAATCACTTTTTTGGGGTGTGTGTGTGGGGAAAGCTGCATTATGGGCAGACATGAAAACAGAACTTGTCAGAATAAATTCATGTTTATAATATTTCCAATCATATACTTTTGTCAAATTTTTTGATGTCAGAATCAATTGATAGAGGGCCCTGAGCCTTTACTTTCCCCTTAGTTCTATTGTCCATTTAGTTAATAAACATTTATTAAGGGCTTACTATGATGATGGCACTTCCCCCCTCCCCCCCATCACACATATTCCAGAGCCACAGTAAATCCACTCAGCAAATCAAGTGGAATTCTGCATTCCTAAATTCCCAGATTATGGAAAACACAAGCTTCTCCACTAACCATCCTTAGGTTCAACTTATCTCCAGAATTCCTCCTTTTCTGAATTCCATGATTTAAGTATTCTAACATATTTATAGTAATAATAATATACGATGCAAATATAATACACAATGCTTTCTTCACAACCACATGAATAAGGTAGTATCCATTTTATAGGGGAGGAAACCAAGTCTTGCATAAGTTAAATAACTTCTCTAGGGTCCCACAACTAGCAAGTATTAGGCTAGATTTTTGATTTGAGCCTAAATTTATTCTAACTTCAGGCTTACCATTGTTTTCTTCATACAATTCATTTAATAAATGTGTTGAATTAATGACATAGAGGCACAATCCTGAAGATGCTATTATCTTTCCTGTGCATCCTTCCTTATTCATTGCAATTCTACCACACCCCTTGTCTGCCCCTTCCTCTGCACCTTTTGTAATCTTCATCCTTTATTCAACTCCTTTTCTTTCAACTTTTCCTCTTATAATCCTATCACTGTGGAAATGGATATTCCCCCAGAAGACTCCATTCCACCAGACAGGCTGGCCACTCTCTTTCCTCTGTCTTATCAAACCTGGATTTAGAACTGACCAACTCCTTGATCCCAATTGTTGTTTTCAAACATTTGCTCTGCCCCTATTTTCCAACAACCTCTTATCTTTTAAAGTTTATATCATCTAGCTCTCTTTAGGCAAAGAAGAGAGCTGTTGGAGATAAGACTGGAAAGGTAAGACTGGAGTCAAATGATGAAAGGCTCCACTTCAATTGAACTCTTAAATATTCTGATTTTTCTCTTTCACTGTCATTTACTTCCATGTTTTTATTCTATAGCTTTATCTTCCATTATTCTTGCAAACTTTACTAAGTGCATCCTAAACTCTCTTTTAGCATGGTATTTGGCAATACTAAATAATTAATAATTTTTTTACTTATTCATTCATTGTCTCCAATGTTGGTAGGTGCTTCATACTTCAGCTACTCATCAGAGGGATTGAACTTTAGAGTATACCTCTCTTTGAAATGAGCACCTTAGGATGCACCAGCTTTGAAACTATTCCTCCTTTTCTATTCTTGCCATCATCATATTTGGTCCTTTTATTCATCACTAATGTCTTAGTTCTAAGTTCTTCTCTATGTAATTTTTATCCCTATAATAATATCTTCTTCTCTATTCTGGAATCTCTTGTCCTCTTGCCTCTTTTGTCCTACTAATTCTCAAGTCTGATTAATGGTTGCTATCTAGCACCTCCTTTGCTCCTGCTCCCAAGCTGTCAAACCCTGCTGGAGGAAACTGGGATTACTGTAAAGTCTTATCACACAATAAACTTACATCTAATTGAGGAAATAAGTACATATAAATATGGATAGAATATTAATGCAAAGTCAATATGGGCATATCTCAAAGATATTGTGAATTTTGTTCTAGACCACCACAATAAAGTGAGTATTGTTACAAAGTGAGTCACAGAAATATTTTGACTTCTCCATGCATAAAAAGTTATGTTTATACTATATTTTAGACAAATACAAAATATTATTTTATCTTAAAAAATTATGTACATGTATCAATTAAAATTTACTTTATTACTGAAAAATGATAAGTATCATCTTGGCATTCAGTGAGTCATTTTTTTTTTCTGATGGAGCGTCTTGCCTTGATGTTGAACACTGACTGATCAAGATGGTGAAGGTTATGGTGGCTATGGCAATTTCTTAAAATAAGACAATATTGGGGGGCAGCTAGGTGGCACAGTGGATAGAGCACCAGCCCTGAAGTCAGGAAGACCTGAGTTCAAATCTGGTCTCAGACACTTAGCACTTCCTAGCTGTGTGACCCTGGGCAAGTCACTTAACCCCAATTGCCTCAGCAAAAAAATAAACAAATAAAAATAAAATAAGACTTTATTGAAGTTTGCTGCATCAATTGACTCTTTCACTTGAACACTTAGAAGTCATTGTAGGGTTATTAATTGGCCTAATTTCAGTACTGCTTTGTCTTAGAGAATAGAGATGTCTAAGGAGAAGCAGGAAGAGGGGGAACAGCAAGTCTGTGGAGCAATCAAAATACACACAAGATTTATCAATTAAGTTTGCTGTCCTATATGGGCATGATCTATGGTGCCCTAAAACAATTACAATGGCAGCATCAAAGATCACTGATCACAGATCACCACAACAGATGTAATAATAATGAAAAAGCCTGAAATATTTTAAGAATTACTAAAATGTGACATAGAGACATGATATAAGTATATGATATTGGAAAAATGGTGCTCGTAGACTTGCTTGGTGCAGGGTTACCACAAACCTTCAATTTGTTAAAATACAAATCTGTAAAATGTGATAAAGCAAAGCACAATAAAACAAGATTTACCTTTAAATATAAATATATTAACATATAAGTATATAAATATAAAGTAAAATATAAGATAGTTTGGAAGGGAGGGCAATTGGGAATTACAATTGGGAAATCAGAGAAGACTTCATGCAGAAGAGAGTAACTGAAGGTCTTAGAGGAAGAAGGATGGGAAGAGGTAGAGGCAGAGGGCATTCTAAAAATGAGGAACACCCAGGGCTGAAACTTGGCACTAGAAGATGGATTGGAGAAAAGTTTGACTTTATCAAAAGAGTGTGGGACAGGGAATAATGTCCAATAAGACTGGGAAAATATGTTGGTGCTAGGTTGCATAGGACTTTCAAAAGCTTAATTGAGAAGTTCATATTTTGTGCTAGTGGCAATGAGGACCCGTTGGAGTTGGTTGAGCAGAAGAGACACATGGTCAAATTTGCTGTTAAGGAGAAATCACTTTGGCAGCAGTGTGTCAGATGGGCTGGAATTGATGAGATGTTTGAAGGCAAAAGAATGATTAGGAGGTTGTTACAATTACCTAGGTTAGAGATAAGGGCCTGAACTAAGGTTGTATTTGTGTGAGGGCAGGAAAAGGGATTGCACGGAAAATGTTGTAAAAAAATGTAAATAAATAGAAAATTTTGGCAACTGATAGAATACATGGTTTGAAGAAGGGAGAGGAATTCAGAATAATCCTGAGTTAATGAGACTGGAAAGATGGTGGTGTCTTTAAGAGAAAGAGAGAAGTTTGGAAGACAAGATGCAGAATTTTAATTTTTATTTCTTGTTGTAAACCCCTTTGGCATTCTGGGAGAGCTTATGAAACCTTTTTTAGAATAATATTTTTAAATACACAATTATATTGAAATAAAGTTATCAGAATATTTGAAAAGCACATTCATAGATAGACTCATGGATCAGAGGGAAAGATGGTGAGTTCAGTTTTAAATTTGTTCAGTTTGAGATGTCTCTAGGACATCTAGTTTGATCTATCCAATAAGTAATTTATGAGATGGGACTTAAGTTCAAGGAAGATACTGAAGCTGGATATATAGGTTATACCTATGGAAGAGGGAATATAGAGGTAAAGGACAGACCCCTGGGAAACACCCATACTTTGGGGGTGTGATGTAAATACCAACAGGGATAATCCAGAGGCAAAGGTATTAGCCCTTGGATATGGGAGCCCAAGCCAATTTCAGGGAAATAAATTGCTTTCTTGGCTTCAATTCCCTCACTTAAACTAATGAATTAATTCCAGAAATTTCAGGCATAAAATAAGTTTTTGATTCATGTGTCACAGTAAACTAAAAAAGTTTTAGAAATGGGGTATAATAAATAGTAAACAAAATCCTGTGTTATACTAGAACAGTATATGCAATAAATGACTTCTATTAAAACCTATAATGATTTTTTTCTTTAGAAAAAAGATTAAATTTACTAATTTGATAAGAGGGAGACATTCTGATGAAATGACATTGGTTTGTAAAGTCTTCAATATGAAAGTTTCCTGTTTTAAAGATTTTGTTACTTGGTCTGCTAAGTAGATCTCTTTTAGGTGAGACAGAACATTGCGTTTAATTCTTAGTGTTGGATCAAAAGAGCAGCATCACTCCTCTGGCTATTTTTTTTCTTTCCTAGAGATCTACCTCAGCTTCCTTACTAATTAGATTCAATTAGACCTTTTTTCCTCTTGTCTTTAATTCTCTTCTCATTCTCTTCCTATAATTAACTTTGTGTTTTTAACAATGTACTGTACCTCATTAAAAACCCTTCCTTAGTTTCCTCTACAATGTTCCTGTCCTCCTCATCTCTTTTTCTAAGAATGTTTTCCTTCCTTCCTCTCCTCTCCCTTATATTTAGGCAATCTTCCTTCTTGGACTTCATATAGGATTTTCGCCTTTTCCTCCGAGAATCATTCTCTGACTTCCTTTAAGACTAAACTCAAATGCCACCTTCTGAAGGAACTTTCCTTGTCCTCCCAGCTTTTGAAGCTACCTTCAAAGATAGTTAGCTTTCCAAGGCTATCTTACATCTATTGTGAGTGTTTTATGTATACCTATTGTTCTCCCCACCTTCCCCTCTCACTCCAATTGAATATAAGGCTTTGAGGTCAGAGACTGCTTTTAATTCTTTTTTTGTGTCCCTAGTGTTTAGCACAATACCTGCTATATAATAATCACTTTATGAATGCTTGTTGATTGATTTAGGGAATGTAGATCACTTGTGGCCCATGATCTATGCATGCCTATATATATAATTGTATTATCTATTTGTGTCTTTTTTTCCTATTATACTATAAACTCCATGAAGGCAGGGATTATATTATATATATAAACTTTGTATCTCCCTTAGCTAGTAGTATCAAAGACTTTTTCTTGTCTATGATAGGTATTGAAAAAATAGGGTTTTGAAGAACAAATAAAATAAGATACCTACTTCCCCCACTTTGGTTTCTAAACTATTTTTCTTTTTGTTTCTTCACTCCTTAATTGAGTATATGAGAATGATTCAAGTTATATTAAGAGTTGTGGGGGGAGTGGATATAGTTTCCAGTTTAGGTGCTTCTAATAACTAATATAATTTTTGAAAAGTCACTTAACCTCTCAGGGCCTCAATGTCCTCATCTCTAAAATGAAGGAACTGGATTAAATGATTTCTAAGGTCCCTTTCAGCTATATCAAACTGTGTCTTCCAATGTGCTTTTAATTTTGGTTGACTTTGAAGTGATATTCATCCCAATATCTGACATGTTTTCTTTGTGGCTGTTAACCAGTAGTGTTGAGCATTAGTGCTGAGAAAGAGAGAGAGAAAGAGAGAGGGCTTTCAGTTGAAAGTAATTGACCTAAATTGCTATCAAACTCAATTTGTGATTATTAGCTTTGAGATGGAACAAGAAGTAGTGCCCAGATTGACCAGAGAGGCTGGTCCAATAAAATGGTTAGCAGTTTTATTGGAAAGGAAAATAAAAACAATAATTTCAGAAGCCCAACCCAGACATACTCTTCCCCCCCCTCAATGTAGTAAATCCTTGATTCTGTTTCCTTGATTACCAACATATTCTCCTTCCTGTTTGTCCTCAGCTGGGTCAAAAACATCATAAGTATTTTAAGTACTTAAGGAAGGATAAACAAGATACCTCTGGGATCTTGGACTGGTCATTGACATTAAAAGTTGGTTTGTGAATCACTGAATGGGTTTCCTCTAAAAGGTATGTGATGATTCAGGATAGGGAGGAGAAATCGTACTAATTCTGGAGAGATGATTATGGAAGGGAGAGAAATGGATAGAATTGTTGAAGGCTGGGGAGTTTTTTTGTTTGTTTGTTTGTTTTGTTTTGTTTTTTAACTAGCATAGTTGAGACAGACAAAAGGTGAAGAGATGGAATTTCCAAGAAATTCAGAATAATGTCTTGACCTAAGATTGAAGGGAGGAAATTGGGATGAACTATTAAGAAGAAAATTCACTTTGAAGATTTAGATACTAAAGACAGGGCATGAATTTAAAAGCAGAGTGAAACAGGACTAGGATAGACCCTTCAGGGCTTTAACATATGCAAAAAACTGACATAAATAACATGAATTTCCATAGGGATCTCTGCTATTTTTATAACTTGTACTTTGACACTCCTTCGTACTATAAAAAAGTTTAATTATGCCTTAAACTGACTATGGATGATTCACTCTAGTGGATTTGATTAGAGGAAGACGTTGCAGGAGAAGGTGTATAATGGGATAGGCTGGGACCTAGGGACATGATTGGTAGAGAAATATCCTCCCTAGACATTTTATCCTGGAGTTCTTTGAGTGAAAATCGGGCCCAAATCTTCAAGGAATGAAACAACAAAACCTTATGATAGCTTCAATCAATCAGCGGGCATTTATTAAGCTCTTTTGATGTTCCAAGCTCTGTGCTAGAAAAGAGGATACAAATAAAAAGAATGAAACAATTCCTACTTATATGGAGCAAGGAAGGGAAGCTAAGTGACTCAGTGGATAGAGTGCCAGAGCTGGAGTTAGAAGGACTCACCTTCCTGAGTTCAAATGTGGCTTCACTTATTGGCTGTTTGTTCCTGGGCAAGTTATTTAACCCCATTTGCCTCAATTTCCCCATCTGTAAAATGAGCTAAAGAAGGAAATAGCAAATCATTCCAGTATTTTTGCCAAGAAAACCTCAGAGAAGTCACTAAGAACAGGGCAAAACTAAAATAACTGAACAACAATAACCACTGGGGAAAGTTAAGGAGATATTATAATGGACACAAATGACTGAATGGAAAATAGTTTGGGGAGGGAGGCAGGGGTATGCTGATAAACGTTTAATGATTGGGTCTCTGAAGAAAAAAGTTGTGTCCAGGACATATATTTAAGAACAATCTGCATTATTAACATTTTCACCATCACTTTTGAAAGTCTAGACATTTATCAAACAATAAATCAGGTTCTGATTTGTAGCATTTGCTGATTTCTGAGAAGTAAAGACTGACACTGAGATTTTAACAATTAGTTCTATGTGAGGCAGTTAAGAGTGTTGGGACTTGAGGAAGAAAGACTCATCTTTATGAGTTCAAGTCAAGTCTCAGAAACTTTCTGGCTGTGTGACCCTAAACAAATCACTTAATTCTTTTTGCCTCAAATGTAAAATTAACCCTAGAAGAAAAGTATATTTGCCAAGAAAAGCCCAAATGGAGTCACTCAGTCGAACATCATTGAAACAATTGAACAAGAGTTGGTTCTGAGCTAGCTTTAGCACACCCTTGGAGGCAGAACACTTGCAGTTGTTTGGAGGGTAATGAGAATCTGGAAAGGCTTCGTGTTAAGATGATTCTGGGTTACATTTCACAGAAAAAGAGGGATCCTAAGAGAGAAAGAGGTAAAGAAGTTGTTAATGTTGTTACTATTATCATTGTTTATATATATATGCATATATACATATGTATACACATATAACACACAAATAATAATGTACCTAAATATGCATATGTACATATGTATACACATATAATACACATACATAATTATACATATAATTATCATGGGGGACTGCCAGTGCAAAAGCAAAAGGGCAGAATGTTGTATGTGAGAAACAAAGAAAAGGACTGGATCCCCTTCCTGGATCTCAGAAGGGGGAGTAATGTCTAATGAGGCTGAAAGACAGATTGTGTAAAAAGCTTTAAAAACTACTCGAGGATTATCAATTTGATCCTGGAGCAAAAGAAACTAATGAATATGACTGAACATAATGCCTTTCCTATTACCTTCCTTTTAACTCCTGAAAGACATGTAAGATATGGCTATAGGGTAATTCTCCTTCTGGGGTTTAATGAAAGCTCCTCGGGAACAGGGACTGTCATTTCTTATTTGTATGCCCTGTGCCTAGTATGATGCTTGGCACATAGTAGGTGCTTATTGATTGATTACTGATTTTATTAGGCTATTCTCTACTTGTTTTTGCATGTAATAGAACATTCAATGAATGAATGAATGAATGCTCTTTGAGATGTAGGCTCTATTTTCTGTACTCTAAGTAATACCAGTAGCTGCAGTTACATGTACATTAGTGAAGCCCCAAATCTCTGAAAGAGTTGTGAATTGCCATATCCCTGACTGGGGTCAGGAGAGAATCCAACCCTTTCTTTGTTGTTCTCTGGTTCACCCTCCTCTTTCAGGCTTCTTGGTAGGTTCAGTGAGAAGCAAGTGACTATGGTTTGATGGCCTTTCATATGCTTCATTCTGATTTGCTTTGTTGCTTTGGTAAGGATTCCAAGGAGTGGAAAGGAGAAACTTGAGATGATGGGAGGATAGAAGAAAATTATTTAGTCCTTTTCCTTCTGAACATGACTGTCATTCCTGGTCAAAATTTAGTTTTGTTGATTTCTCATACTGACCAAGAAATTTATAATAGCACACAATGTGTACTAACAAATGTTGCAGACTCCTGCTCTGGGAGATCAGAAGCCATGGAAGTTGGGGGATAGGTAGGAGGCAAGATGGCTCAATGGCCATATGTAGGAATTTCTTTTCTTTCTTTTTTTTGTTTTTGTTTGCTTTTCTGCTGAGGCAATTGAGGTTAAGTGACTTGCCCAGGGTCACACAGCTAGGGAATGTTAAGTGTCTGAGACCAGATTTGAACTCGGGTCCTCCTGACTTCAGGGCTGGTGCTCTATCCACTACGCCACCTAACTGCCTCAGGAATTTATTTTCTAATGGGACACCAGAAATAGTTTGATGTGCATAAAATGTGCTACCTATTAAGTAATTAGAGTTGTAGGGAAAGACACTCAAAGCTGGAAAGTGGTTATACCTGAATGGGTAGAGTTCACATTTCTGTGACCTGGTTGTCAGTCAGTTAGTCAGTTAAGGGAAAATAATGTTATTGAGATCTAAGTAGAATGTTACTTTGGTTTAGGAAGAGGTAAGGTAGAAACGTATATCTATACTAGGGGTGACTTTGCAACGATGTTAGATGGAAGAGTGAGACAGCCAAACTTTATATTGTTCTATAAAAAATGAACTATTAAGAATATTAATACCATTCATTGATAAAGTCAAGAAGGAGTCATTGCATTTTCCTTGTGGTACCTTTTGGATCACTCAGTAAAAATAATAGTAAACATATTTCAGTTAAGGTTCTGCTTTTTTAAAAAAAGCAAAATATTTTTTAAAAAATAGTAAAACATTTTCTTAGCAGGAAGGGGTGTGTGGGCATGTGGGTTACTTGCTTAGTTTTGTTGACTGTTTTTGCAGTTTTAGTTCCTGTCTCTATTTTTTTTTCTTTTTTCATGAGCCTATATGCATGAAGGGTCAACCTTAGGTCAAGTGGTATGTTTTTATCAAGGTCTGGGGATGAGTGGGGCTTTTGTAGCACTCACGATTTCATGAATAATTCTTTTAGTTTGAGGTAAGGTATTTCAGGCTGTACAAATAATAACAACATATAGGCATAAATTTTCAATTTACAAAGTATTTTCACTACATTTTCTGATTTGAGAGCCAAACAATCCTATGTACTAGGTAGTATAATATTATTATTTCCATTTTACAGATAAGGAGACTGACACTATCAGAAGTTAGGTATTTGGCTCAAGGCCCATGGTGGTACCAGGACTCACACCCAAGCCTTCCTGGTGCCAAGTTCATCTTTTGTCTCTCTACATCAGTCACATTGTTACTATGACATGGCAAGTGGTGGAAGGGATTATATGACATTTGTGATCAAGTTTTTAAGGCCAGTCAGCCAGTAAGAGTTTATCAAGCATTTACTGTGTGCCAGACACTGTGCTAAGAACTGAGAATACTAAAACAAAATAAAACAAGCAAACAAACAAAATCCCACAGTCTCTGCCCTCAAGGATCTTAAAATCTATGGGGAAGTGAGCCCCCTTAAACAAAATGACACCATTCTTTCCCTCTGGGAGCTGACATTCTGCAATTAAATCTTCTAACATATCAATGCAATCAATGTCAGTAATGTGTTTCAAGGGACTCTCCCATTGCAGTTAAATGAATGGTTTCTGAAACATTGAGTACCATAGTAAAAGAACTGGACTTCTTCTCTTCTCTTCTTTCTCCCCCTTATTCCCTTCCTTCCTACTTCCTTTCCTTTTCCCCCTTCCTTCCCTTCTTCCTCCTTCCCTTCGTTTCCCTTCTGTCCTCTCTACTTCCTTCTCTCCCTTCCCCCTCCCTTCTTTCCATTTCCCTCCTTCCCTGTTTCCTTCCTTCCCTCCCTTTTCCCCATTTCCCCTCCTTCCCCCTTCCTCCCTTCCTCTTTTGTCTTTCCCAACTTCCTCCCTTCCACTCATATATACATAACCCACATTCCCACACCTTACATATAAGTGCTAGCTATTATTAATCAGAAACTATCAATGGCATTACAAATGTGCATCAAGAAGGGAGAAGAGAGCTTTAGCTAATTGGAAAAGATACTATACAAATCTCAGGAAGTTTGCTTGATAGATAAGATGATTATTGATTTGTGATCTGAAGGTAAAGAGGGAAGGAACAGCTAATGTTATCAAATATTGAAGGAGCAGCTAGATGGCATAGTGGATAGAGTGCCGGCCCTCAAGTCAGGAGGACCTGAGTTCAAATGTGATCTCAGACACTTAATACTTCCTAGCTGTGTGACCCTGGGCAAGTCACTTAAGTCCAATTGCCTCAGCAATACATAAATATGTATACATATATATATATGTATAAAAGCAAATTTATTGTACTAATATACTTTAAAGATAGATTTAGATTCATTCCATTAATATACCTTCAGAGATGTTGTTAGCTATGCTAATATTTTTCATGAGCAATCTGGATAATTTTTTTTTCATGAGAACCCCCAAATTTTAATGTCTATTCTACAAAATTTGCAAACTTTATAAGGATTGCTTTATAAGGAATCTTATTTTTTTATCTCCCCATTCCCAATCCTAGCCAGTACTTACTCCTCCCACCACATTGCTTTCTATATTGCTAAGCATCTTCCTATAGGTAATACTCATATGTATTTTCTGGAATCCTATGAAAATGAAATGGAACACAAAAGAAATGCATTAACTCTCTCCCCCTCTCCCCCTCTCCCCCTCTCCCCCTCCTTCCCTCTCTCTTCCTCTCCCTCCCTCTCCCTCAATCTCTCTCTCTCTCCCTCCCTCCCTCCCCCTCCCTCCCCCTCCCTCTCCCTCCCTCTCCCCCTCCCTCTCCCCCTCCCCCTCCCTCTCCCCCTCCC
>JAJPUD010005213.1:0-136434 GCA_023553655.1 Myrmecobius fasciatus | reverse complement strand
CTCTCCCTCTCTCTCTCCCTCTCCCTCTCCCTCTCTCTCTCCCTCTCGCTCTCCCTCTCCTCCCTCCTTCCCCCCCTCTCAATCTCTCTCTCTCTCTCTCTTTCTCTCTCTCTCTCTCTCTCTCCCCCTCCCTTCCTCTCTCCCCTTCTTTCCCCCTCTCTTCCCCTCTCTTCCCCTCTCTTCCCCTCTCTTCCCCTCTCTTCCCCTCTCTTCCCCTCTCTCCCCCTCTCTCCCCCTCTCTCCCCCTCTCTCCTCCTCTCTCCCCCTCTCCCTCCCTCTTCCTCCCTCTCTCTCTCTTTCTCTCTCTCTCTCTCTCTCTCTCTCTCTCTCTCTCTCTCTCTCTCTCTCTCTCTCTCTCTCTTTCCTTCCCTCTTTCCCTTTCCCCTTTCCCTAGCTGTTCTGATTTCCTTTAGATTTAAAGGGGCAGTTTGATTTCATGGGAAAAACACCAGACCAGTTTTATTCAGTTCAATAAACATTTATTAAGCATCTACTATGTGCCAGGGACTGTGCTAAGTATTGGGGATACAAAAAAATGGTAAAAGACAGTTCCTGCCCTTAAGGAGCTTACAATCTAATGAAGAATAAGGTGGACAACATGTAAACTTATACAAAGCAAGCTATATATAGGACAAATAGGAAATAATTAACGGAAAGAAGGTGCTAGAATTAAGAGAGGTTAGGGAAGGCTTCCTATAGGAGGTGGGACTTAAAGAAGCCAGAAGATTAGTAGTTAGCATCCTCTAGAACTTGATGTGTGACTTTGGACAAGCCATTTAACCTTATGTGCCTCAATGTTCCTGTCTGCACAATAAAGGAATTAGATGATTTCTAAAGTTCCTTGCAGCTCGAATGTTCAGGCCAGTACTTATTTTCATGACTCTCATGATCACTCATGTTTTCAGTGGATATTTGTTGAATGAACAGTTTGATTAGGGGCAGAGAGAGAAGGCACAAAGGGATATAAGCAAGTTTTGTAGCTGTCCCAGGCCTTCTGACTTTCAGCTCACCATCCTTCCTTCTTTTTACTGTGGAAATCCAAAATGTATTTCTTCTTCTGATGCTTTTCCTTTGGGAATTTAAACCCAGACTTCCAAATTTGGAATGACCTTAATGAGAGATTTCTTGTGTCCACTTATTTGGCCATGCTCCGTGGAATCACAGAAGATTAAAGCGAATGGATAAAACAGTTTCTTGGGCACAGCTGTCCACATCATAATCCTGAGCAAACTTTACCTTGGGCCTGATTAGGAAGTGAAACGCTAAATACAGTGGGTCTATATGGAAAGTCCTGGGAAGCAATTGGATAAGAACCACACAGGTGGTTATTCCCATTTGAGTCCAGAGAGGATGAATTTTGAAATGACTCAGTGTTGAATTAAAATGACTCCCTGTTTCTACTCAGTGGAATCCTTGTATCATTGCTGGCTCCTTGAATGACAGCTGTCCATGGTTATGCACTTTGCTGAGCAAGGGAGGCTCTGAATTGAGTGGGTACTCATGCTCATGGGGAGAGCGTGGTCACTCCTATGGAAACACCAAAGCATTGACAGAGAGGCATTCCCCTGGGCTGCCATTTGCCAAAAGCACAACACTGGAACAGAGGTTGACGCTGGAAAAGTCCTGGCGTTAGGACAGGCTGATGCATGTAATGCATATCATTAAAAACAGTTAACACAAAGGCATGGTTGTTATTGTGCTTAGTCCAAGTTGGACTTAGTAGCTAATTAAGTGCAGGCTTTCCATGGTTATATGCAGTTTTTGAATTCCTCCAACACAAACTGTTTTAAAGAAGAAGTTAAATACAGAATGCATTGAGTTTGGTAGAGAAAGTTTAAAGGTCTGCATTTTCCCACCAAAGCTATTTAATATCGACTGCAGAGTGGGTGTATGTGTGTGTGGAAGGGTCATGACATTTCTTATTTTTACAACCACTGCCGTGATTTCATAATCATGGCAATAGGGGCCCAGAGTGAAGGACTAGACTTTATTCTTGTAATTATATGCCAGAATGTGGGTATTAAAACAGAAAAACTTTTCTATTGATAATAAATGTCAAGGACAAAATGATTTTGCCCAACAAATGGGCCTTCAGCTCTGGTTTTAGTCTATTCAGTGACCTCAGTGGAAAATTGGGGATGTCCATGAGGTCCAAGGCCATATTGCTGAGGGGCTTGGATCTGAGGCTAAGAATTGAAGGAAGTGATGGCTTTGAATGAAGGGCATTTGAAGAGCAGAAACAGGTCTTAGCAAGATAGACTTATTTTTTCCCCCTCATGGCATAAAGCCAGGAAGGCTTTCACTTGAGCAAATATGGCTATGAATGCCCTAGGTTGATTAAAAATAAATATAACTTAATTACTCTATTGTTCTTGAGATAACCTCAATGCTTTTTTTTTTCTGGTTTGTTATGATGTTGTGTTTATCCCATCTGGAGAGAGAGCTAAGGAAAGACAAGAGAGGAGGCACGAGTACCATTTTAAAATATAATATAGTTATTTTCTAAATTATGCTGGGATTTTGTTTTACATTTCACATCAGGGAAACAAAGGGACCAAATTTTTACCAGAAGATGTAATTGCTTGATGGACAGGAAGTTATTATTATTATTGATATGCCATCTAAAATGATAAAATGGAGATGAGATTATTATATATACTTGATACTTGTTCAGTTGTTGTTCAGTCATTTTGAGTCATTTCTTTGTGTCCCCATTTGAGATTTTTTTTTGGCAAAGATAATGGAATGGTTTGCCATTTTCTTCTTCAGCTCATTTTACAGATTAGGAAACTGAGGCAAACTGTCATACAGCTAACAAGTATCTGAGGCTGGATTTGAATTCAGAAAGATATCGTGCTGATTCCAGGCCTGTGTCATCTAGCTGCCCCATTATATATATATATATATATGTATATATATATATATATTTACACACATACACATACACATATAAACTTATTGAATACGAATTGTGGTACTTATCATTCAGTCTCTGACACAATAGATACTTCATATTATAGTGGAAAGAAAACTGGCAAAGAAATCAGAAGGCCCTAGATTGTATTTAAAAACTACTACTTAATAGCTTTGTGACCTTGTTCAGTTTATTTAACCTTATTTATTAAAGTCTCACTTTAATTATCTATGAAGTGGTGGTGTTGGATTATAGGTTTTCTAAGGTTTCTCTCTAGCCCCAAATTGTTTTGAAAGAAACTCGGTGTTCACAAAAAAGTTTTAGGTGAAGACAATTGTGAAAGCCAGTGTGATATAGTAGATAGGGTTTTCTGAGTCAGGAAGACCTGCCACTTCTGATAGATGTTGACTATGTGACTCTGGAACATGGCATCTAACCCTTCAGTGCCCTATGTAACTCTCTAAGGCTCTCCTGCTACTGAGCAGCTACTGATCTGCATAGGGAGGGAATTTAGTTGTGGAGAGTTCTCCATGCCAATGAAATCAAAGATCTAGTTTAAAAAAAAGACTCACATTTTTGTTTCCGCATTCAAAAATGGAATTCAGTGAAAGGTAGTCCAATTCAATGACCTTTGCATTTCCTTTTTTGAACCTTCCTCTAAAGAGCCTTATTCTGATAGATCACTCACTCCCTCATTTTAAAAAATGGAATGGCTCCCCAAGCTCTTATGCTTGCAGAACAATGTCCTAATTCCTTAGCCTGCCACAATCTGGCCCCAAATTACCTTTTTAACCTTACCTCTTTTCGTTTCTCTCCCTTTCATGCTCAGGCCAAACTGGACTAAGGGCTGTTCTCCAAAGAAACTTTGTGCTTCTGTTCCTCTGTGATTTAGTCAAGCCATTTCGAGCACCTGAGATGCCCTTTAACTCTTATCTTCAGCTGTTGAAATTGTTTTGTGTTCTTCAAGGAACAGCTTGAATCCTTCTTCCGTGAAGCCTTCCTGAAATTTCCCCAGGCTGAAGTAATCATCCCTCATCCATAGGCAAAACCTTGTATTATATCTCTCCTAAAGCAAGCTTCTCATTTTATCATGCATTGTAGCTATTTGTACATATATCTGATCTCTCTTTCACGTGCCCTAGAAAGCAGTTTCTCTTTAGCATGCTCACAGTGCTTAGAGCAGAGGCACTCAATGTTTGTTGAACTGAATTGAACCAATTGATGAACATTTAGTAAACACCTATAGGTATCATGAATAAAACAATTTCTTCCCTCAAGGACCTTATATTCTATGGGGGAAAGTCATTAGATTGTAAACTTCTTGAGGGCAGGGGCCAATCTTTTCCCTTTTTTTTTTTTTTTAATACTCCCAGCACATGGCATAGTGCTAAACACATAATAGGTGCTTAATAAATATTTATTGGATGCAAAAGAATATATACATATATAGGATTGGATTTCTTTGGCCAATCTTTATGATGAAATTCTGTCTGCCATGGGAGGTCATCACTTTCTCTGCAATTTTTAATCTAAGAATTTCTTGAAACACTAATTGCTGAAGTGATTTGTCCAGGATCACATGACTAGTATGTATAGACATTGGAGATGAACACACAAGTCTTCCTGATCTGGTTCTAAGGCTGATTCTCTATCCAAGAGGCTGGGGCTATTTTTTATTTTATTTTATTTTATTTTTTTACTTTATAAGGTAATAGAGTAAATACAAGGTAGCCTGTGCAGGAAAAACTTTAAAACTATATTATTGCAAATAAACTATAAACCCTTGAAGGTAGAGATCATGTGCCCTTAGTCATCTACTTCCCCAACAATTCTTGGCAAATTGATTTATACATGATAGATATTCCATGAAGATTTGCTATGTTGGATGAATTCGTAATACCATGGAACAAGTTTTAGATTTGTTTTTGAGGATCCGGGTTCCAATAAGAACTACTTAATCCCTGTCAGGTCTCTTCACTCAACCTTATCAATAAAATAACAGGGTTGCTATATGGCCTTTTAAGTTCCTTTCATTTGGAAACTGAGGCCCAAGGGAAGCTATGACTTTCACAAACTCATATATAACTTAATGCTTAGTGAGCCGTCAATGCTTACCTTGTTCTTAGAACTCCAACTTAATAAAGCCAGGGCTAAATGAATTAAAAAATGAGGATTAAAAGCAGAAATGGGATTTCCTGACCCCTGTCTTGTGAAAATGACCTTAAATCATCCTCATGCTAAAGTTGTAGCCTGGTAAGGACTAAGGTTATATGTGGACCATTTAAGGAGGAATCAGATTTTGGTAGCGATTAACAACAGACTGTTCAAGATGTAGATGTTCAAGAAATATTGTTTTTTAAATGACCATGAGATTGTCCAGTGATGGGTTTTCAACAAAACAAATTCTCATTCAGCTCAGCTCAACTACTGGGTGTAACTTTTAGTCACACTTTATTGATTTTCAGGATCATGGTGGAAGGGTTGGAGGGAGAGGGTTGATATATGATCATTTTAGAGATGCTGTCACAAGGCAAATCTCTTCACTTCTACCTTGAAGGCCCACTTTTCTTCCAAGATGAAACTCAAGCCTCACTTCCTCCCCTTAAATGCTAATCCTCTACCTCCAAAATTACCTTGTATTTAATTACATTAATATCTTTATATCTATTCTGTATCTACTTGGACTTGTTTTTTCTTTAAAATATAAACTCACCTAGTAGATACAGAGTAATTTGATAAATGATTGATTGATCTCTCTGACACTAAAAATTATATGGGAGTGTAGGAGACATTTGAAATTCAAACCCTAAGGAACCCACAGATTTCCCTCTTCTGCCTGGTGTAATACAAAGTGTACTGGCGTTAGAACCAAAGAACCTTAGATCAGATTTTGCTTCAAATCCTGTGAATTTGGGACAGTCATTACCTCCTTGGGCTTTCCTTTCCTCATCTGTGAAATGACACACCTAGACTAGAAGACCCCTAAGATGCCTTCTTGCTTAACATGAACGATTCTCTGTTGTGGGCTGGGTCAGCACTAAGTAGCCCAATGGCTTCCTGAGTGGGATAGGAGGAATCGATTGCTCTGACTCATAACTCAGCCTTAGGTGTTTGCCACTCCTACTCATTTTCATTGTTCAGAATCCAGACTGATCCTCAGAACATGACACTGATTCCTGTTCTCTGTGTTTTTATGACTTATTTGCTTCTGAAGTGCATTTCTCTTTAACAATGAGCCATTCATGAGCGATCCAGTGAGCTGGCCAGAGTCAGGGAGATGACTGCAAAAGATCTGGCCACGCTCCAGTCTAGATATTCTTAGGGGCAGGGAATCACCCAAACCAGAGGAAAAACCATTTTCTGCAAATGTTAACACAAGGATTTGTGTTTTAAAGCTAGCCCTAAAGCTAAGCTAAGACTTCTTGGTCCCTTCTCTATTGTTTTTTTTTTTTTTCTTTTAGCTAGATGTATTAAGTGGCTATGGAAGCAAGGAAAATGCTATAACTGATATCTATAAATGTCAGTTCTCACTGTATGGCACATTAGATTAGTAGAAAATACTGCTGTCTCTTCTTTTTTAAATTAGGTTCTATTTTGAATACAACAAACACTAAGTAAAATGGGTTTTTCCATGTATATAATAGAACAGAAAAATAATATTATAGATGAAATGCAGAACTCATTATATACAATTTGCTTTTCTTTCAAAGAATAGACAAATTCAATCTATAATTTTCAAAGCTGACGTGCTAGTCTATGCTTCTTTTTGGCATTCCTTCTGTTCTCTTTCCTGAATTTATCAATAATGACTTTTCTTTCCTTTTCCTTCTTTCCCTTTCCATTTGCTTTCCCTTCCCTTCCCCTCCCTTTTCTTCATTTTTTCCATCCTACTCCTTCCTTCTTTCCACTATCCTTCCTTCTATCCTATTTATGTCCCATCTCCCCATTCAACCCCTTATTTAATAAGTGGTAAAAAAAAAAGTAAAGACAAAACCCTTGTAAGCAAATCTATATAGTTAAGCAAAATTAATTCCCACATTGGCTGTGTTCCAAAAAATGTATGTTTTATTCTGCATCTTAAGATTAACTTAAAGTTTATAAAGTGAATGGAAAAAGTAATGATAGAACATTTGAATTTTTCCCTCAAATCTTCATCTTTCTGCATTATATTCATGTTTGTAAGAAGATCTCACTAAATGTGATCAATAGGTACAGCAATACTTTTCTGTACGTGGCTGCAATGAGAGGGGGCATTCTTAGATTTTTTGTTGTTTTTGTCAACAGCATCTTTCAAGTGTCCAAATTTTAAGGTGGAGGATAATAAGTCCAGAGCAATCTGAAATTTAGTGTTTTTTTCTTATGGAAACTTGGAAAAGATTCTTAAGGACAATAAATTTAGAACCAGAAAGGTTTGTAAATGTCACTACCCTCCTTTTACCAATGAAGAAACGACATCATGCCTCCAACCAGGATAGAAGGGAGTGAAAGAAGAGACACTATTTTTCCTTCTACAGCTCCCCAGTCTATGTCCAACATTGAGCTGAATAGATAGTCTGAAAATTAAAGGTTTTTTTTTTTAAAGAATTTTTCCTGGTAATGGACTGGAGCTCTACAGGAATACAGACTGGTTTTCAGCAACTTCTAATAGTAAATATACTACTTAAAATAGGAGAGAGACTAAGAGACAAAGACCACCAGGTGAAAAAAAACTTTATTCACTCTAACTTTTCCATTTTCTTATTCATTTATCTAGTTTAATATGGCAGAGAACAACAGGAGAACATGCCAAACTTCTTTTTGCCACCCAGTATATCTTAATAATGTTGGTCAACTTTGGGTGCCTCTTAATCTATTTTAAAAGTAGCTATTATTTGCCAGGTTCTAGACATTGAGGATACAGAAAGACAAAGATGAAACTTTCCTTACTCTTGAGAAGCTCATATTCTAATAGGAGAAAACCCTGCATATATATATATATATATATATATATATATATATATATATATGTGTGTGTGTGTGTTCAGTAGTTTATCAGTTGTGTGACTATGATCTCATTAGGGATTTTCTTGGCAGAGATACTGGAATAATTTGCCATTTCCTCTCTAGCTCATTTTACAGATGAAGAAACTGAGGCAAACAGGGTTAAATAACTTGCCACAGCTACTAAGTGTCTGAAGCCAAATTTGAACTCAGGAAGATGACTCTTCCCAGGCTGGCAGTCTATCCATTGTGTCATACATACTCAAATCAGAAACCCTGTAGCCTTGGGGAAAGAAATCCCCAGCACTTGGGTGGGTCAAGAAAGACTTTATGCAGAAAGTGGTACTCTCTATGAGTCTTGTGAAAAACCAAGAATTCTAGGAGGAAGAGATGAAGATAAAGAGAGAATACTAGTGAGAAGGGACTGCCAGTGCAAAGGCACAGTGATGAGAGTGGTATGTAGTGTGAGGAATACCAAGAAGTTAAGTATAAATGGATTATGTGTGGAGAGTAGAGTATTATGAAAGATATTTAAGTTTTTTCTGCATTTCATGTGTCCTTGCTTGCAATTAGTTTGAGTAAACTAAACATGTTATTGATAGAAATTGGCTCAATAGTGCATCCACATCCAAAAACTAGTTGACTTCCAATGGTTGTATCTATTGGGAACGTTAAAGGGTTTCAGATAAAGTTGAGAGCTTTAGCTTCCTTTTCCTGTTGGATATTTTAGTGGACATGAATTTCCTCATCTCTAAGATGATATATTAACTAAGGTGATCTCTGAAGTACTTTTCAATTCTAAATTTAATTCAATAAGTGTTTTCAAGTCCCTATTATGTATCAGACATTGTGCTAGCTTCCAGAGATAAACACAAAATCAAAATAATCCTCATTCTCAAGTCCCCATCATTCAGGGAGTTCTAGTGAAAAAATAATCATGCCCATTTATGTAGGGCATTACATTTTATGTAGTACTTCCTAACAACTCTATATAGCTATGTAAGTGTTGTTATTCCGCATTTTACAAATGAGGAAACTGAGGATCACAAAAGTTTTTTTTTTGTCCAAGGGCATAGGACTAAATGTTGAATCTATACTTGAATCCAAATATCCTGATCCTATCACCTCTTGAGTTTTTTTCTATAACATATTACTTGAGTTAAATTTTTGACCAGTTGATCAGTGTATATGGCCATATAGAGGACATGATATATATATATATATATGTGTGTGTGTGTATGTATGCATATAACACAGTTTAAATACACACATGTGCATGTATACACACATATACACATATGCATGTATGGTTAGAATTTGTGATTTCATTAGAGTCAGGAATTAGTAAGGTAAATAATGTCTATTGAAGCAAATGGACCCTTATTTTACAACCACTTCTCTATCAGACCTCTTACATATGGGAAAATATTTGGCAGGGGTTGAGTTGTCACACTGATCATAGTCGACCCAGAGAGGGTCTCACTTCATGGCAGACTCTGTTTTGTTCAGCTAGAATGAGTTTTGTTGTATTAGAAGTAGCTGCCTGGAGGTAGAACTTGTGTCAAAATCTGATGCCTCTTTGATCTTTTCCTCTTTTTCATTAAAAAACAAAAGCAAAACCAAAAAAAAAAGAAAAGAAAAAAAAAACAAAAAAACCCCAAAGAACAGACAAAGATTTCTTTGGAATAGAGCTCTCCCAGGGAAGAAGCTTACTCTGGAATACAAATAGGCACCTGGGTTCCAGTTTAATATAAGAAAATTGCTTAGAGCAGTAGTGTCAAACTCAAGGCAAAATGGGGGCAACATAAATACATAAGGATCTCTGAAGGGCACATTTTCACTTAGTTTAAAAAGTAGTATTATCCATGTTTATTGTATTTTTATTTTTTGTTTAATCTTACTTACATTTTAGAATAGCCAGATGGATCAGTGGATAGAACCCCAACCCCGAGTCAGAAAGACCTGAGTTCTTCAAGTCCACCTCAGAGATTGATTAACTCTGAGACTCTGGGCAAGTCACTTAACTCTGTTTGTCTCAGCTTCCTCATCTGTAAAATGAGCTGGAGAAGAAAATGGCAAATCACTCCAACATCTTTTCCAAAAAAACCCTAAATGGGGTCATGAAGAGTTGGATACCATTGGAATGATTGAACAATAATTAGATTTTAATTTGACCCAGCCTCACTGGGGAGTTCTGTGGTCCATGTATTTGGTACCTCTAGCCTAGAACACTGAGTGGTTAAATGATTTACTCTAGATCACACAGCCAGTGTCAGAGACAGAGTATAAATTCAGGTCTTCCAAACTCTGAGGCCAGCTTTCTAGCCACAATGCCACACTGAACTGATTCAAAGTGGATAAATTTGTGGCATATAAAAACCAAAAGTGAACTGGGAAGAAACAAAAGAAAAAGATACTTGAAAAGTATGTTACTTGAAAAGTAAATTGTTGGGTCTGCAAATCAAGATTTCCAAAGAATGTATTTGTTATGGAATGGAGGGCAAAATTTAAAAACAATCACTCCAAAATCAGCCATTTGGTAAGGATCTGATAATTTAATTAATAATAATAATGATAGTATTTGGAATAATAAGTTGGCATCTATTTTTCTATCTATCATCTGTGGTTTATAAACCGTTACAACTATAAAAAGTAGGTGCTATTATTAGCCCCATTTTACAGATGAGGAAACTGAGACATAAGAGATTAAATGATTTGTGTAGAGTGACATAGTAAATTTCTGATACAAGATTTGAATTCAGGTCTTCCTGATTCTGTATGAATTGGACCAATTAGCTGCATAATTTATAAATATATAGAATTATTTCAAAACTTTGGTCCAGTTCCTCATGGAACCAGTTTGAGATTACTATAACAAAGCAGAGAAATAAATAATAGCACAGTGGAAAGAAGACCAGCCTGGTAGTACAGTAGATAAAAACATTTCTTGAGTTCAAATCTGGCCTCAGACACTTACTAACAGTGTGATCCTGGGTACTTCTCTTAACCTTGTTTGCCTTAGTTTCCACATCTGTCAAGTATGTTGGAGAAGGAAATGGCAAATCATTCTGCCAAGAAAATCCCAAATGGAGTCAGTCAAGAAGAATTGGACATGACTGAAACAACTGAACAACAACAGCAACAATGGAAATGACACTGGTCATAGAATGATATAATACCTGAGTTCAAACCTCAAGTCTGTCATCCACTAATTGTGTGACTTTAGATTTACTATAATGAACCTCAGTTTCTACTTCTATGAAACGGGGCTGACGTACTTGTGTCAGTTACCTTACAGAACTTTTGTGGAACAATTGTTTTGTAAACCTTTAAGTATTCTACCATGGTTTGTCCCCAGGAGCAATGCCATTGGAGGCACCCATAGTGAAACAGGAAATAAAAACTGCTCCAGAATGAATGACTAAAGAAACCAAGGACAAAGGATGATCTCTACATGGATAGATCTTGCTCCTTTCCTTCTGAAATCCTGGTGAAGGGAGGAAGGAGTCTCCAAGTCCCAGAAGAGCGCCTTGTGCTTTTCAGCGCACCAGTGTCCTTACAAGGCAGAAGGTGAGGAAGACATTGGATGGCTGAGTTGGGAGAGCACGTTTTAAGCTAAAGCTATGTGAAGCTCGAGTTTCGACAGAATTTTGCTTTAGCGGATGTGAAACCCACAGCTACTACATGTGACAGCAAATGCTGGGGGGCCTGGTGCTGGGGCAGAGAAGGAAGTCTGACACAGCTCCTTGTCCATCTTGCCACCTGTGAACTTATTGCCTTACGTGGTTGGTGGAAATCATTTTTTGAGCTGAAGTAAAAGGGAACTTATAATGAGGAAAAGGGGGTGTCTAGGTGTGGAGAGGATAGACTCCAAGACTCCAGAATCAGGAAAACTCATTTACTTACTTAGTTCAAATCTAGCTTCAGACATTCTATAGTTATGTGACTCAGAAAGTCATTTCACTTTCCTTGCCTTAGTTTCCTCATCTATATACATCCCCATCCCAGTAAACTGAACTGGAGAAGGAAATGGTAAATCACTCTGGTATTGTTAACAAGGAGACCCCAAAAAGGATTGTGAAGAATCAGACATGATTGAAAAATAACTTAATGGGGATGTATAATAATCTATGGCATATATTACTGATACTATATTATCTATAAAGTAGATACATGTATATATGCATGTGATACATATATACATGCATATATATGTATATCTTCTCTATATTACTCATATTGATAGAGTACCAGCCCTGAAGTCAGGAGGACCTGAATTCAAATCCAGCCTCAGACATGTAACACTAGCTGTGTGATCCTGGGCAAGTCACTTAACCCTGATTTTCTCACCTAAAAAAAAGTGCAATAAAAATGTCAGTTTTTTAAAAAAAGAAAAACAATGTAATGACAACAACAAATGGGGAAAACTAATACAAAGTAGAAAAAACACCAAACTTAAGGTAAAAAAGCTCAAGTACAAATCCAACTCTGTCACTTATAAGCTATGTGCTTCCTAGGGCTTTATCTGTAAAAGGATAATAATATTTGTAGAATAGTAGAGAGAATAGATGAGCTGGATTTGGAGACAGAGGATGTGGGTTCACATCCTCTAGCTTGTTCACCCTGGGAGACTGTGGGCATATCATTTAACCTGCATGGACCTCACTTCTCTCACCTGTAATATAGATAAGGGAGTTGGATGAGATTGTGCTAATATCTCTGCCAGATCTAAATTGGTGATCCTCTGATCCTGTCTTACCAGATTGTTTTGAGTATTAAATGACTTAAAACTTTAAAGTTTCTAGATTTATCTCTTATGGGCTCCAGCCTGATTGTGAGATATTCTTATCCCCATTTGACAGATGAGGAAAATGAAGTCCAGAAGAATTATAACAGACTGGTAATTAGCCAGACCTGCTCCTGACTCCTAATCCAGCCCAATCCTTCTAAAGGCTAAGTTACATGTGTAAGTCATTGGGTGGTAGTATAGTATATAGTGATATATAAATAGAGATAACAGATAAACACATATAATATATACTATACCACAGGATACATATATCACAAAATGAATACATGTGTGTATTTAGTATATCACATGTACTTGAAAATGAGATACATATACACATGCATACCTATACCTATGTTCTATGTTTTATTTTTATTTTATTTTTTATTTATTTTTGTCTTTTTTTTCTTGGTGTATATATATATGTATGTATATATATAATATATATATTATTAAAGCTTTTTATTTGCATAACATATGTATGGGTAGTTGCTCAGCATTGATCTTTACAAAGCTTTCCATTACAAATTTTACCCCCAGTCCCCTCCCCTCCCCTAGATGGCAAGAAGTCCACTACATGTTAATTATGTTAAAATACTTGATAAGTAGAATATATGTATACATATTTCCACACTTATCATTGCTGTGCAAGATAAATCGTATCTACAAGAGAAAAAAAATCAGAGAAAGGAAACACAGTGCAAGCAAACATCAATAGAGAGCATGACAATGTTACGTTGTGGTCCACATTTCATATTCATCTCTCTGGGTGTATATGGCTTTCTTCACTGAACAATTGGAACTGGTTTGAGACATTTCATTGTTGCAGAGAGCCATGTCCATCAGAATTGATCATCACATAGTATTGTTGTTGCCGTGTACAATGATCTTCTGGTTCTGCTCATTTCACTCAGCATCAGTTCATGACAGTCTCTCCAGGCCTCTCTGAAATCATCCTGCTGGTCGTTTCTTACAGAGCAATAATATTCCATAACATTCATATACCATAATTTATTCAGCCACTCTCCAATTGATGGGCATCCATTCAATTTCCAGTTTCTAGCCACTACAAAAAGGGCTGCCACAAACATTCTTGCATATGCGAGTCCCTTTCCTTCCTTTAAGATCTCTTTGGGATACAAGCCCAATAGAAACACTGCTGGGTCAAAGGGTATGTATAGTTTGATAACTTTTTGAGCACAGCTCCAAATTGCTCTCCAGAATGGTTGGATCTGTTCACAGTTCCACCAACAATGTATTAGTGTCCCAGCTTTGCCACATCCCCTCCAGCATTCATCATTATCTTTTCCTGTCATTTTAGCCAATCTGACAGGTATGTAGTGGTACCTCAGAGTTGTCTTAATTTGCATTTCTCTGATCAATAGTGATTTGGAACAACTTTTCATATGACTAGAAATGGTTTTAATTTCTTCATCTAAAAATTATCTGTTCATATCCCTTGACCATTTATCTATTGAAGAGTGGCTTGAATTCTTATAAATATGAGACAATTCTTCATATATTTTAGAAATGAGGCCTTTATCAGAACCATTAAATGTAAAGATGATTTCCCAATTTGATGCTTCCCTCCTAATCTTGTCTGCATTAGTTTTGTTTGTGCAGAAACTTTTTAACTTAATATCAAAATTATCTATCTGGTGATCAATTAAGCATTCCAGATCTTCATTGGACATAAATTTATTCCATCTCCACAGGTCTGAGAGGTAAACTATATTAAGTTCCTCTAATTTGCTTACAATATCACTCTTTATATCTAGATCATGAACCCATTTAGATCTTATCTTGGTATGTGGTGTTAGGTGTGGGTCAAGCCCTAATTTCTTCCACACTAGTTTCCAATTTTCCCAGCGGTTTTTGCCGAATAGTGAGTACTTATCCCAAAAGCTGGGGTCTTTGGGTTTATCAAACACTAAATTGCTAAAGTTATTGCCTAGATTGTCCTGATACCCTATCCTATGCCACTGATCGACTGCTCTATTTCTCAGCCAGTACCAAATGGTTTTGATGACTACTGCTTTATAATATAGTTTTAGATCTGGTACAGCAAGGCCACCTTCATCTGCCTTTTTTTTTCATTAATTCCCTTGAAATTCTTGACCTTTTGTTCTTCCAAATGAACTTTGCTACTATTTTTTCTCTATCTGTAAAATAATTTCTTGGGAGTTTGATTGTTATGGCACTAAATAGGTAGATTAGTTTGGGTAGTATTGTCATTTTTATTATATTCGCTCAGCCTACCCATGAGCACTTAATGTTTTTCCAATTGATTAGGTCTGATTTTATTTGTGTGGAAAGTGTTTTGTAGTTAAGTTCGTATAGTTTCTGACTTTTCCTTGGCAAATAGATTCCCAAATATTTTATACTATCATCTGTTATTTTAAATGTAATTTCTTTTTGTATCTCTTGCTGCTGAACTTTGTTGGTAGTATATAAAAATGCTGATGATTTATGTAGATTTATTTTGAATCCTGCAACTTTGCTAAAGTTGTGAATTGTTTCTAGTAGTTTTTTAGTTGAGTCTCTAGGGTTCTCTAAGTATACCATCATGTCATCTGCAAAGAGTGATAATTTGGTTTCTTCATTACCTACTCTTATTCCTTTTATCTCTTTTTCTTCTCTTATTGCTAAAGCTAACATTTCTAATACAATATTAAATAGTAATGGTGACAGTGGGCAGCCTTGTTTCACTCCTGATCTTATTGGGAATGGTGCTAGTTTGTCTCCATTACATATGATGCTTGCTGATGGTTTTAGGTAGATGCTACTAATCATTTTAAGGAAAAGCCCATTTATTCCCATACTCTCTAGTATTTTTAATAGGAATGGGTGTTGAATTTTATCAAATGCTTTTTCTGCATCTATTGAGATAATCATGTGGTTTTTGTTAGTGTGGCTATTAATATAATTGATTATACTGATAGTTTTCCTAATATTGAACCAGCCCTACATTCCTGGTATAAATCCTACTTGGTCATAGTGTACTATCCTGGGAATGACTTTCTGTAATCTCATTGCTAATATCTTATTTAAAATTTTTGCATCAATATTCATTAGGGGAAATTGGTCTATAGTTTTCTTTCTCTGTTTTCACCCTACCTGGTTTAGCTATCATCAGCACCATATCGGTATCATAGAAGGAATTTGGTAGTATACCTTCTGTCCCTATTTTTTCAAATAGTTTGTATAGTATTGGAATTAATTGTTCTTTGAATGTTTGGTAGAATTCACATGAAAATCCATCTGGCCTTGGAGATTTTTTCTTAGGGAATTGGTTAATAGCTTGTTCTATTTCTTTTTCTAATATGGGGCTATTTAAATAATTTATTTCCTCTTCTGTTAGCCTGGGCAATCTACATTTTTGTAGATATTCTTCCATTTCATTTAGATTATCAAACTTACTGGCATAAAGTTGGGGAAAGTAACTCCTAATTATTACTCTAATTTCCTCTTCATTGGAGGAAAGTTCTCCCTTATCATTTTTGAGACTAACAATTTGATTTTCCTCTTTCCTTTTTCTTATCAAATTAACTAAAGGCTTATCTATTTTGTTGGTTTTTTTCATAAAACCAACTCTTAGTTTTATTTATTAATTCAATAGTTTTCTTATTTTCAATTTTATTAATTTCCCCTTTTATTTTTAGAATTTCCAATTTGGTATTTAATTGAGGGTTTTTAATTTGTTCTTTTTCTAGGTTTTTTTTTTAATAATAAGCCCAATTCGTTGATCTTTTCTTTCTTTATTTTATGCAAGTAAGCATCTAGAGATATAAAATTGCCCCTTATAACCGCTTTGGCCGTATCCCACAAATTTTGGTATGTTGTCTCATTATTTATTGTCATTCTCCTGGATGAAATTATTGATTGTTTCTATAATTTGCTTTTTCACCCATTCATTCTTTAGGATTTATATTTTATTTATACTATACTATCTATAGGTTATAGGTTAGCTATACTATTCTACCTAGATACTATCCATATGCTCTATGTATCAAAAAATAAATATTATAGTACTATACTAGTATATGTGATACTTACACACATGCATATCTACACACTATTATTATACTATATGATATATATATATAGTATATGTGCTATATACTATATATATCTATATGCTATAGATTATACTATTCCATCTATATACCACTTATATGCTATGTATATGCATATATCTATATATAAATTAGTACAATTGTATTTAGTATAGCATATATACTAGTAGATGTGATACATACATAATGTATATCTATACATATATACTATGCATTACACTATGCTATATACTATAATCTAGACTATTCCATTTTTATACTATTTATGTGCATATACATATCAAAAAATAAGTACATTTGTATTTAGTATAGCATATATACTATGCATATATACTATATATTACTCATACATTTATATGCTTTAGCTATATCTATAGCTATGTGCTATAAGGTTGTCTATACTATTTCATCTATGCACTATTTATATGCTATATATATACACATATATATCAAAAATGAATACATGTATATTTAGTATAGCTTATATACTAGTGAATACTATGTAGGACAGTAGTGATCATAAAACAATTAGAAACTCCAGGTAAGAAAAAGCAAAAAGGCATTTATTACGATCTTGTGAGAAAGGGCAACTCCTAACAGACAAGGTGTCTTTAATAAAGGAGTGCAAAGCACAAACTGCAAATTATAAGATTAAATAGACCCTGAATGCAGAAGCCCTCATCCCTGCCCCTGGCCTTTTCTCCCATTGTCTAGGGGAGTACAGGCTTACATTCTAAACACAGAAATCTATCCCAGAAATTAAAGAATATTAGCAAATAAAAACTCTTTTAACTTTTCCCTAGAGAACTGCTATACAAGCAGATATTCTTGGATGAGAGAATTCTATTACCTGAATTCCCAAAGCTATCATCTTTAAAAGAAGTACTTAAAAGAGGTGGTGGGAAACAAGAGGGGAAATGTTCATCCAAGACAATGAAACACCTGCAGCTTTTTAGCTATAGCTCAACTTATCATTGTAAAGTCTCAAGGCAATATTTTATTCCTTTCACATACAAATATGCTTATATACATGCATATACTGTATGTTACTTATTTTGTACTATCTATATGCTATATAGTATTATCTATACTATTCAATTTATATACCATCTATTGTTGTTATTTGTCCTCTGAGGACCATGATATCAGGGAGGTGATGCCGTGACATGCCAGTGAATTGGATTTAAGTGAGGGAGAGCAATGCAAGGTCACCTGCCTTACTTACACCCCAGACACATCTGGGTCCAATGGCTAAGAGACAGATCAGGACAATTGGAGATGGTCTTGGATGAAATGGGAGACCTTGGTCTTGTTAATCTGGAGTCTTCAACAAATCTGTTTGACGGAGGTTGCACCCATTCAGTGATTAAGGCTGTGTAGCAATTGAAGTAAAGAATCTTCTCTTTCACCTAGTCCAAAAAAAATCTAGATAAATAAATGAATGAACCTGGAAGGGGAAGACTCTCAGGGTTTTTGACCAAAGAAGAAATGACTGTTATTTACATTGTCTGGACCCAAACAATGACCAAATCAGGGCTTGGCCTAGGATCTGTTGCTGGCCAATTAGAATCAGATAAGGGCCTAGGCTTGGCCCTTAAGAAAGAAATCTAGGCAGTAAAGCCCAAAATGTCTTGAGAATCCTCCTCTCTCCATACATACATACATATATATACACATATACACACATATACACACACATATATATATATAAATCACAAAATGAGTATATGTATTTAGTATAGCAATATACTAATAAATGTGATATATATATATGGAGACATATATACATATATATAATCTATACTATGTATTATTTATTTTATATTATTTATATGCTATAGATTATCTGTACTGTTCCATTTATGTGCTATTTATATGCTATATATATCACAAAATGAGTATTTGTCTAAAAATATATCACAAAACAAGCATATGTATATATAGCATATTATATATCAATATATGCATGCACCTGCATGTGCACATGTATGTATTATGTATGTGTGTGATTATGTAATCCTATGTATTATGGGATATTACAATGCACATACACACATGCATCTATTATGGGATATTCAAAAGGATCAGCCCCTCTGATGTGAGGATATGCTGAACCTTTTTCAGGGCTGCTTATCTGCCTACCTCTCATCCAGCTCTCACATTAGTAAAATCATTTCAGCAAAGGGAATAAATCAGGTTGAGGGTAACCAAGATACCTTGAATTCATTGGGGAGTTGGGAGGTATCTTTCCCAGACACATGAAGACTTTCCTTGTCAGAACAGGCAGATGAGGTTGCAACAGCTATAAAGGCTGGCACTGGGGAACACTTAGGGTTCAATGAGACAAAGTCATCCATTGGATCCCAGGTCATCACCTTGACTTTTGTCTTGCCACTAAACTTCAATGAATCTAAAAAAGAGAGACTGATGCCTTTGTGCAACTCTGCTTCACTTAAATCCAATTCACATAAAAGTCAAGGCAATATGTTATCATTGGTCCTCTTCAACAGTGAAATATGAACAACAATACACATACACACATACATTTATATATGCTGGTTGTTCCCAAAATCTTAGTTCTGTTTTAAGTTATTAAAGCTTAAGACTCAACTAAAACTTCCCCTATAAATACACATACATAATACATACATATATTTGTGTTCTACATATTTATATTTTTGATGTAAATTATATTTTGATGTGCTATAAAATATGGTATTTATGTTATTGTTTTTGTAATACCAGTTCTCCCAATGGCATGGTGTTGATAAAATTTGTTAAGCTCTTTTAATTCAAACTGTGTTCCTCAGTGAATGACCTGGAATCAGGGACATTGGGGGAAGAGAACTTTTGCTTCAAAATGTCAGTTCCTTTTAGCCTAGGATGACAAAGATCTGGTGGTTCCTGCCTACCAGCTGTTTTCTGGCCTCCAAAAAACTCTGGTCTCTGGGCCAAGTCCTAATGGGCAAGTGTCCACATCATGAAGCCAATTTGGCATTATCCAACACCTTTGTTTCAGGCTCCTCAAAGTGTCAGAAAACTGAGGCTGCTGGAAATGGCTGGTTCTCATTACCAATGGGCAGGTGTGAAGCCAGTTGCTAGTTGCCTTGTAAAGATGGCTTGTGTTGCCAAGACTACTGTTCTAATGAGAGAGATTTTCTTCTGTGAGGTCAGCTTTGACCTCAAGGGATAACTTGGAAAATAAATGAGTTCTCTGTTCCTATCCTTACTTCTCATGGTGTTGAAGACTCCCTAACTGGATTTCTATATCCATTATATTCTTCTTAGTATCAGGAAGCAGGATGGAGTAAGTAGTCTGACCCTTGTATCAGGAAGAGCTGGGTCAATAACCTGTTATAGATACTTACTAGCTATGTAATCTTAAGTCATTTTGCCTCTATTTGCCTCAGTTTTCTCACCTGTAAAATGAAGAGTATGGTCCTGGGGTTGTTATGAACATCATAAAATGTTTAGCAAGTGCCTAGCACATAATATGTGCTTTATAAATGTTAGACATCATCATTATCAAATCCTGTATAGGTACTTACTAGCTGTGTGTGACCCTGGTCAATTCTCTCAGCTTATTTCTTCATCTGTAAAATGGGATTTATAATCACTGCCTCAGTTTAGATAATAGACATGTATACACACATATAAATATGTCTCTATCTCTCTATTTATATATCTATAGATATATGATGTGCTTTAAAAACTTTAGAATACTAAATCAGTATTACCTATTATTCTTAAAGCTTCCTACCAGGAAACACGAGGTTGATGGTACACTTGGGGAATGTTATAATAGGCAAAGATCAGGACAAGGAGAAAAGTTCTAGTCAAGTTAACTGAATAGACACTATTTCATTTCACAAGGAATCTCAAGAGTATTTAGGAAGAAGGAAACACTCAGGTTTAACTGACTAGAGGGTACTATTCCAGTGTTAGAGATTTTGCCGATTGCATGGGTCATGTCACTCAAAATTTTATGAGGAAGCCATTGTGGGCCTGGTGGTACGTCTCACAAATTTCCTATGATGTCCTAATTATAGATACATGTATTTTTCCCAGGACATGGTTATCTCTCCATTTTAAAGGCTCCCACCCCCATCCCAAGCCTACACACTTTTCTTGGACAAACACATTTTTTGTGGCTTTGGACAAAAAAGTCCCACTTCCCGTTTGTATTGGCATTTCTTCATCTCACTCTGACTTGATGCCAATGTGCTGAAGCAGCTTCCTCTGAACTTGGGTCGTGGTTTAAGTTTTTTTCTACTCTAGGGTCATCAATGGTATAAGTAACTGACTCCTCCCTTAAGTTTTATCCTCAGGAGCACTTCATTTCAGGGGCAATTGAGGGTTTTCTTGGTTCAGTGGAAAAATCTGCTATCACTGCATGGAGAATATGCCCATTAACTCAGTCAGAATTGCCTAGATGGCACCTGTCTATATGAAATATTAATTTTCCTGCATCCATACTGTGCAATTAGCTTGCTAATTGGACCAGGAGAAACTTTATTGTTAATTGGGAGAAATCATCAAGGAGTCAAGAATGCATAGGCTATCTTGAAAGTACTGGTGCCTGTTTGTCATGGACCATATGCCTAATAGTTAAATCCTTACTTTATACTTGCAAACTAATATCTCCACATCAAAGAAGATCTCCTATTTCAGCTATTCATTTCAGTTATCCACAGAAGAGTGGCATGAATTTTTATTTTATGCTTATTACAATATTATTCACATATATATTCATATTATAGATATACATTTACATATATACCTACATATTGTTCATATATATACACACATAGAGAGAGAAAGACAGAGACAGAGAGAAATAGACAGAGAGAGACAGACAGAAACAGAGTTGAAGAGACAGAGTGACAGACAGGGAGACAGAGAAACAGAAACAGAGAGACACAAAGACAGAAATTTACTTTTTAATCGTCACATTATTGAGTCATTTTGCCCATAGTAGGACATGCAGTTGGATGGACAGGCTGCTGAGTTCCAAAGACTGCAAATTTAGAGTTGAATGGGATGTTAAATAAATTCTCCTCGTCAAACCTCTCATTTTACAGGAGAGGTAATTGAGGCTTAGAGATTAAGATACTTACTGAGATTGTACAGGTAGTAAATAGGGCCATGAATTGAATGCAGGTCTTCTAGTCTCAGGCTGTTCTATGTCCCTTGCATATTCTCCCTGCCTTATGATAAATCTATCAATGCAGATATCTTGGACAGGCTCCATAGAGGGACAATGAGCTGAGTATAGAAGGAGGTTGTTTGTTCTTTGATTTTAAAGACCAGGGACATCACGAGGATGATGTCTTGGCACATGTAAATTGGATTTAAGAGGCAGTTGTGCAAAGTCATCAGCCTCACTCTCTCCCCCAGAATCATCAAAGTCCAGTGGCAAGACATAAATCAAGACGACTAGCAATGGCCCAAGATGCAGTGGGTGACCTTGGCCTTTCTAAATTAAGATCTTTCCCAGGCCTCAGTTTATCTGATGCAACATCCTTTCAATGAGTAAGAACTGGGTAAGAATTGAGACCAAAAATATCCTAATTTACCATTGGAAAAATATCAGTAGGAAGAGGACAGTGGGCTGATTGCATTTGGGAAAGTGTGCAAGCTTGACTGAAAACCCCATTTTTGACACCAATTGTTTTCTGGTGATGCCGTATGGCTACAAACCATGGAACATCGTGATCAAGGAAGAATCAAGACAGGAGGTAATCCAAAGAGCAATGGGCAGACACATGCTGAGCACATGTGAACTGCAAGATATTACCAATGGAATGTAAAGGGTGTCCCAAAAATCTTAGTGCTGATTTTTAAATTTAAAACTCCTTGCACTGTCTTCCTCTACAGCACTTACAAACCTTAGTTTCTTTGAAAACTCAGCTCTGGTATCACTTTCAGTGGGAAGACTCTCCTTAGTTGTTAAAGCACTTTTCCACTTGAAATTATATTGTCTTAGTATCTCCATTACATAGTACAGCCCCTTACATATAATAAATGTATGTTAATATGTTGGGAAAAGGAACAACATTGAAAGAGTTAAGAGCTCTGATCAATACAACATGATTGCAGAGGACCCGTTATGAAACATGGTAGTTGCTTCCTGACAGAGGGGTGATTGACTCAAGACAGGTAATGTATCATTGTCCCTGTAATCACTACCTTCTGGGACTTTTCTCTACCACAATCACATCAACCCTTGTCTCCCAGTACTTTCCCACTGTTTTCTATCTCTGCTGGGCAGACTTTCAGCTTATTCCCTTTTAATCTTGCTGGCATACTCATCAGGAGAAATTGTGAAAATTCTGTACCCACCCTCTGACCCCCAGATCATCTTATTGCTGAAGAAAGATTTGATCGCCTTCTGGTTCAGCTCTGTGCTTATGGGCAGTGATCAGTGAGTAAAAGTCAATCTCTCCCCTTTCCATTTCTGGTGGGACAATGTAAATCCTTGTGATTTATGGTCTACTGTGATACATTCATGATTATTCATCACAAGATGTGATCTGTATGCAGGTATTATTATTTCATCTTTTCTCCTTAACTCACCTCTTTTCCAAACTTCTACATTATTGTCAAGGACAACCTTGTCCATCTAGTAACCCTTGCATTTCTTAAGAAAAAATTTTTTATTTAAAATTCTGAATTTAACAAATATCAAATAAAATGAACCTTGCCACTTACAAATGAAAAAGAAAAACAAAATTATATATACAACTGTGAAATTCTGCTATGTATAGTTTACTTTTCCTTTAAATATATATATACTTATAAGTATATATTATATATGAATATATGCATTATACTTATATATATTTATAAATACACACATATAAGTAAATTTGTAACATAAGAAGTATGTTATATACTTATGAATATATTACTATATAGTTGTTATATATTCATAAGAATATTGTTATATGTTAAACATTCAAGTAGATAGTCTATCAGAGTAAATTATTACAGATGCTATACATATATTTAATATATAAGTATATCTTATAATGTACTTATATAATATATATATATTATATATATATATAATACTTATGTTATTTATAAAAATAGATAATATATATAATTCTACATGTTAGTACCATATATTTATATATAGTATGTAAGTATAATATATATATAATATATTATGTATATAATAATATATAATATTCTACATGTTAGTACCATATATTTATATATAGTATGTAAGTATATATTACACCATAGTAAACATATACATAAGCAAATAGATTACATAGGTATTGTCTATAAGTATATATTACATATAAAAACATATTTTGTACTATATTACTCCACTATTCAAGAAACTCCAGTGGTTGAATGATTTCTTGTAATTAAGAAAAACTTATAATACAGTGATTTTATCTGAAAGTGCATATAACATTTAACATCTATAGCATTCTCCCATCTCTCTAGTTTTTTTTAAATAAACAGAAAGCTATTTTCTGTCCTAAAAGGCAATTTTTAAGATAAAATATTTTTCATCTTTATTTTTGATTATTTTATTTTTGTCTCAGTCTTTAAATATCTATTTTAGTGTAACTTTTGGCAATCTACACAATGATTAGAATTATACAGATATATATTTTATAAATAAGTAAACACACATATGCTACATATATTTTTATGTTAAATTTTATTTTTTACTGATAAGGATGCAGAATGATACTTTTTTTAAAAATAGGACCAGAGTTTCTAGGAAGAGAGGATCTCTATGTATTTGGATTTCTGGATGGGAGATTAGTTTCTAGGAATGCTGGGCTCTTATTCAGGAGTTGAGTATATATAACGAGGTCTGGAAAAATGTGTTTGCCTGGATATGTGGTTAACAGAAAAAATAGAGAGAAGAGAGAAAATTGACTTCTGGGAGAGAAAATAGCCTTTGGTTTATTTTGTCTTAAAGAGAAAGATGTGGAGGGATTGCTACAGGTATGAAATGTATGTGCACTTTCAGATCATGTCACTGCATTGTAAATTTTACTTTATTACAAAAGATGTCTCATGATGTGGGAGTAATCTGGAAATGTTTGTAATGTAATAACAAAAACATCAATAATTTTTTTTTAAATTTCAAAAGCAATAAATCATAATCCTGGCAAGAAACTATAATATAGTAAGGAGATCAGAATTTTCAATTATCCTGATATTTGTTGGCATTTCCTCTCTGCTAGAGCAAGTTAAATATTTACCAGCTGGTCTATGTTTAGCAATTATTTCATTCCTCAAAAGGTGAAAGAAGCAACAAGTGGATATTCTAGACTAAATTCTATATAGGACTAAATTTTGGGAATGTGATCTATTGCTGTGTGTGTGTGTGTGTGTGTGTGTGTGTGTGTGTGTGTGTGTGTGATATGATTGAGTTTCTCACCAGTGATGGGATTTGATGCTCTAAATCTATGTATCAGAGAGATACATTAGGACATGGCTTGTTCTGGGCTAGTGGCTGGGTTTTGATTTCATCATAAATAGCTGCTCTTGAAGGAAACACTAATATTTTCCTTCTACTTGTTCACACCATCATTTTATTAGACAAGTTCCAAAGCTCCAGTCTGGTTTTGATTTCTTTTTTTAAATGTTATATTTTTACTTCTCTCAGAAACCCAAAGAGGCAATTTGTTTATTCGCTAGTGTTTTCAACCAGCTCATTTTTCAGTTCACACTCAAGTCTCCAGGAGGTACTGAGGCTGAGTGAACGGTTCAGAAAAACAGTGACTAGGACTTGCTTGCATTTTTCACATGGTTTTGCCAAAAGAATCTTCCATGTTCAGACTGGGTGGCTTCAGCTCAAAAAGCTGCTGCAGCCTGGCATCCAAATCTGCTTTTTAAGAATGTAGGCTTGGAATTTAAACACATGCTTCTGAAAAACATTTATCCAGCACTCCTATTTTTCTTGTGAAATAAGAAACCAAACACCTCTTTGGATGGGGTTTAGAAGAATCTGAGAGAAATGAACCACAAGGTTTGAATTCATTTTTGATCGCCTTCCTCATTTGTATGGCTTTGATTTGGGAGTCTGATTTGGAGAAAGGGCTAGAACAGAAGTGATTTTGGAACCGAGGTTGTTTGAGGCTAAAAAACCTCATTAGAGGCATTTACTCCAGACCAGGAGCTCATGGGTTGCTTTTCAAAATCCAAACTAAACTTTAGCCGAAGAATTTTGAACTGTGATAGAATAGGCCATTTTTACTCAATGTCAACCAATCCTCCTCAACAACCTTTTGTGCTCTTTCTGAAAGGTACACCGATGCTCAAATGGACCCATGATTTCATCAATGTAGCTATTCCCTTTAGTGATACAGGTCACAACCCATTGATATATATGTTGTCCTTGTCTCTCCCATAAATTCACCTCCAGGATGCTGGAGCCTTCTTTGCATTCTCTTGACATTGTGTGAATACCAGTGGAACACATGGCTAGTCCCTTACTCTAGGTACAAGACTAGGCTGTCAGTTTTTCTGGTCATACATTTTTCTAATGACATCCTTGACATCACTTCTGTAGAATTCTCCATTTCTAGTCTGTTGTAGCTAACATACATTGATGATGTAGATCTCTGCATTGCTCCCCTGGCGATATTCAACGTAATCTGTTTTTTAGAGACAATTCTATGGATAGTGGCTCCCACCTTACAAGCTTTCAGGCAAGAAATTTTTCCCTCTTTCAGGTTTAGGCATCTATTTTAATTGTATTCAAATGTATTTAAATTGTGTTCAAATTTTTTAAGAAGTATGACATGCACAGAAGCTATAAGAGACATAGATAAGAAAAAAGTGGAGGATTTGATAATTTATGGTTGATACATTTTTTCTGACTTTGTAGCAACATGGGATGTTAAGGATATAGTAACCATGAATAATATTATGCTGGTTCAGGGACCCACTCTGACACTGTTACTATGCATCCTGGAATGCAAACAGAAATACTGGTCAGAATGGAAAGAAAGACAAATTTTTGTTGGTTCATTAATTCATCCATTCAGTCATCATCTCTCCTGCCAATATTAGGAAAGAATCAGATAAATCTTACCCATAAAATAAGTTTTGATGAAATGAGGAAAGGAGAGAAAAAAAGATTAGAAATCCCAGGAAGGTAGGACATTGGGTACCTGGATGTCAGGTGACACCATGAGGGAATAGTGCAGGCTAATGGGGAAGGGAGGAAAGTGCCAAAGTCAAATTTTACCTCCTGCATAATTTTGCTGAGGGCCAGTCCTGGACAGGAGGACAGAGCTGGGAAGTAGCCAGGACTTTCTTCCTCATTTAGGAAGTTCTTGAGGAGAGATGCTCTGAATCCATTGGCTCTCTTGCTCATCTCTTCCTAGTAATTCCAAGAGCCATTGTGGCTATCCTGGGGAATCTTGCAGCTGCTGTGGCCACATATGAGATATGCAGCATATCCCTCAGCCCTTGTCAGCCCCACAAATAAACCATTGAGTTGAGTAGGAGAAAGGGATAGACGCCCAGGCCTGCCATTAGGACTCTTCAATGGTACAACTGTTCAGGCCTTGGTTGGGAGCCAGCCCTGATGCCATGCTGTTTTTTAAAGAGGCATTCTTCCCATGGATTGTGCTCTTGAGGCAGAGGAGCAGCTGAGGCATTAGAAAAGGTAGCTCCCTTGTTCCATCCAAGACTCCACTGGCAAACAAGGCAACCACTTCCTCTTTGGGTTTTTTCCCCCTTTATTTATTTTGTTTGGGTCCCAAGCTCTTCCCTCCTCCTTTCTCTTTCTCAATTAATGGATTTTCTTTTTATCTTTCTAATTGATGCTGAAACTTAGAAATTATATCAGTCTCCTGATCTTTTCCACTGGAATCAGATATGTTAGGGCTATAAGTCCGATCAAAACCTTCTGGGAATAGTGGTAGTTTTTGCTGTTTCTCTTGCACTCTTGAGAGTTGCTTATAACCTCCTTTCAAGTAAAGGAGAAGACTCTGTTAGGGCACAATCATTTATTAGCTCTCTCCTTTCTATAGTGCTCTCTCATCACAACCAATTTGTAAAAAGATTTTCTCCAGAATGTAAGTTCCTTAAGGGAAGGATCTGTTAAGCACATAGTAAGCACCTATTAAACACATAATAGAAGCTTAGTAAATGCTCATGAATGAATTCTCAGCCATTTTTGGAACTGGCAGAAAAAGTGTTTGATCTATCATCCCATCTATTCTTAGGTCTGACAACAGATCCCTTCTATGATCCAGAGCAAAGTCCAAGACTTGTTGCAGTGTCCTCATCAGCTTCCTGTATCTGTATTGAATCTAATTCTCTTAGTTTAGGAATCTTGCCATTATCAGAGCAAAAGAGTGAGAGCCTTGTTTGAGCAAAATTCTGCAAACTTGTAATTGTATGGGATGGAATTCAGTCTGAGAGCTCAGGAGCAGCTTGATGGGTAGAATACCCTATCTGGTATGTATTTACAAAGATCCAGCAATTCTCATCCCATCTTCTTTGCCCTTCCAAAGGCATAGTAACTCTGCCAATACTTATCATTAATTTAGCAAAAAAAAAATTACTCAGTGCTCTCTGACTGGACTGAATAAGACTGGTCCTTTCCTGGTGGTTGGCTGACTAGGATAATTGGCAATGATAAATGATGAACTTGACTTATGAATCAGGTGTACATAAACTCATCAGAAGAAACTTCTGAGAGATATTCAATGCATGCATTTTTTCCTTGGGAATCTTTTAACTTGTTTTTTTTTCACTCCTCTAATAAGTTTCCCTTCCGAATCATTGTTTAACCCTGCAAATTCTTTGCTTTGGTGCTTTTTACTTTTTCATTTTCTAATTTTTTTTTAGAACTGGGATTCCTCTTATGTGATTTGTTTGACTTCCCAGGCTCATAGGTTGATGCTAGGTATTTTGTGGACAAAGGAAGACAAATCATGGTCCTCTTGCCTCTCAAGGACAATTGGTTTAGAGTTGGAAGGGATTATATCTCTGTTCCTTTTCCAGAAAAGGAGACTGAGGTCTAGAGAGGCCAAATAGCTCATCTAAGATCACAAGGGCACAAGTCAGTGGCAGAGCTAAAACTGGAGTCTTGGTCTCCTCAACTCTAAATTTCTTCCTACCATGTTGCCTTGAAGCTCATAATCTAATTGTGGAGGCAAATGTAATAGAAGAACTAAATAACAAAACAAGGCAATACTGTAAAAGGCGTCACAAAGTAGCATTAGATTAAATGTCCAGTGAATGGTGAAGATAAGAAATGTTGAGTTTTCTGATGAGAAAGATCCTTGTCACCTGTTACAGTCTGGGAAGGCTTCATAAGGAAGATAGGAAATTGAGCTACTCCTGAGCTCAGAAAGGTAAGAAATAGATAGCCAGAGAGGAGGGAGAAGGGCATTCTAGACAGCCACTAAATGTTGAAAACCAGCCTCCTCATACATTAATGATCCTAGGGTCATAGGTTGAGACATGGAAGGAATCTTAGAAATCATCTAGTCACATTTTACAGAATAGGAAACTGAGGCTTAGATAGATTAAATGATTTGAACACAGCCTCACAGCTGTTGAGTGTTTAAGGTGGTCCCTAACTGCAGTATTCCTCTCACCATAGCAGGCTGCCTCTGAATCTGAGACAGAGATTAGATATCCCTCTTATACAGACAGATTAAAAACAAAGAGAACAGGGCTTGGCAAACTGGATCTTATATTTTGCCAAACCCAAAATGTTTTATTTGGAGACCTTCTCAAACATCCTAGGCCACCAAATTCCCCTATCCCCATCCCACACCCACATCAAGAGTAATTTCGGAATCCCCTGGGCCAGCGGCTCATCCAGTAGTCAGCGGTATCTCTGATCTTGCAGAGAACAAGGCTGGAGGGAATTCGCCTCCATGACTGTGTGGGTCAGTTAAGAAGCTCTAACAAAAGAAAATGCTACTGGGGCTCTCTGGTCACCAGAGCTAAGTAGATCTCAGATGTTCAATCTCTTATTTCTCAGGGCAGAATCAGAGACCATCCTAGGGTCACAATTAGGAAATGTGAGCTGGTTCTTCCTGGTTTCAAGTTTCACATCCCACTTGTTTTCCTGAGCTTATGAGAGGAGGTGAAGAGGTTGGTAGTTGGAAGCTTTCTTTAGGGTAGCCATACTACGGACAAAGAAGATGTGGGACTTTCTGCATCAGGCCTTAGTCTTCCATTTCAATAGCTCAGCATCCTGGGATGCTTATTAGGACTCATGTGAGATGGACACGTTATTATAAATGTAGGCCAAACGCTGGTTCCTGAATCCTACCAGAACTGAAAAAAAATGAAGACTCTTTAAATATTTTTTAAGAAAGTGTTCTTGGAAATTGCATAAAAATTGAACTCCGTTTTCAAAAGGATTGTACCAGCCCGAACATCGAACTAGTCAATGAATATTCTATTAAAAAATTAGGGATGCAGCTATGAGGCTCTGCTGGGCTATGAAATCTGCAATGTCTCTTCTCCCATTACATTCAAGGGTCATATAAAAAAAAAGACAAGAGAAGGCAAAGGCTGGAGGGCTCCCAAGCAACAAAAAAGGGGACAAGGTGAAGGGGGGCAAAGGAGGAGCTTCCCTTGTGCTGAAGAAAGAAACAGAAATCTGATCCAGCTCTAGGAGTCTCACTCTTACCCCAGGCCATCTGGTTTTGTTCAGAAACTGAGTTTTCTTCCCACCTCCACTTGAGTAATGTCAAGTTTATGAGAAGCCTGGTCTCCAGGCAATGGACTGAGCAAGAGGGAAAGCCTGAGGTTGGGGAATACGGGAACCCAGTGCAATAATGTTTGGTATGCTCTGGCTCTGGCATATTTTTCTGACCCTTATTCTATTGCCTAAACCTGAGAGCCCCTTGGGTTAGTGGAGGAATGAGAAGAAATGCTGCCCTGACTCAGGACACTAGCTAGTGTTCCCTAGCTCAGAAACTGGGCTAAACACCAAAAGTCTTATTCTTGCTTTTGCCATTGATGAGCTGACTTCAATTAAATGCATAAGTAGAAGTGTAATGGAGGATTTCTGCACTTGGGGCAAGAACAGAAATGATGCTGTCAACTTGGAACAGGGCAGGGGAGACAGACTCTGAGATACACATGTGAGGTAAGGCTGTGGCTGGAAGGCAGCTCCCTGAGATTCCTGTTTTAACTAATTATTTTTGCTATTAAGAGACCCTGGAATCAATAAGTTCAGGTCCCATCTCTGATACCTGCTTACTGTGTGACTCTGGGCAGCGCCTCAGTGCCTTCAGGCAGCTTTCTCTCATTAAAAGTTCCAGAACACATGCTGATCTGTATTGTTAGGTGGAGTTTCCTCTTGGGGATCTCCCCAAACCAATGAAATCATAAGTCTGGGCACCCCTAAAATTCATATTAAATTAGGTTGCCAAGGATGTGAGGGAGAGCTAATTACATTTTACCCCCTGACCCCAACATCTGAAGGAAGGTGGGATTCCCAGCACCAGTTTCTCCTTTATGCTGATTGACAATGGGTGCTCCTGGGTCATGCTTATAAAGCTGTGCCTTGAGGGAGAAGGTGGCAGAAGAATCTTTGACATTGCCAGGTCACTCATGATCATGGGACAGTGGTAATTTATGGATGCTCGCCACCTCCTTACATGGATCCTGCCTTCTCTTTCAGAATTCTGGGGGAGCCTGCCTGTGAAGACATCACTTGGTTCTAAGGTGAGGGAGCCAGTCTTGTGGTAGGGGCAGTGGTGAGACCCGACCCACCATTTCTCAGTTATCCACTGTGCTCCATGTTGGAGGTTTGGAGTTTGAAGGGTTCTGTGCAGCCCCATAGACAGGTCCCCACTCAGATTGGATGTATGGTGTTGGGGCTGTGAGAAGAAGAGGTGTCTTCCACTGGAGGTCATTGGCAGGCCACAGTGGGGCTGGCTTCTGGCAGGTAAACTTTGAACTGACCACTATTTGTCAGTAGGTAGAAGAGGGCTATAGAATATAGGGAAATAATTTTGAGAATCCTACCATAACCCTTATTACCCTTTGGTACTTGTACCCTTAGTAATTCCTTCCATGTTTCAATGTGGGAAGTGTCTTTCAGTGGAACCTTCTAAATTTGGCAAACCTTTGTACAAATTTCTGGTTGCCCCATCCTAGTTCCAACTCTGTGGAAGTATTGGATGAGGAAGATGTATTTTTCATTTTTATGAAAAAGACTCAAATCACCTGTTGGGCTCTTTTAATTGACTGGAATGTTAACAACCAAGAATGGGACCTGCTTGTTAAAAATGCTAATGTATTTCTCTTAGGATCAATTAATAAAGAGTATATAGTGTCTGAATCAAAGGAGATAATAGACTCATTATACTCTGTGTTCATAACCACCAAGAGTGTTGCGTTCAGTTGCATCCCCTGAATTCAGAACTGTGTCTGATGGCATTTAATAAAAATGAGTTGGGGAGTCCTTGATGCAAAAGGGATTTTAGGGATCTGACTAGATATAGAAGACTAAAGACTGCAAGCTTTTCATATGAATTTCAAATGAAAAACTCAGACTTCCAGAAGGGAGATTATATCTGTAGGGTGGGATTGATGAAAGTTTACTGCTCTGAGAACCACAGAAGGGAGCATAACAGGTATGTTCAAGACTGTGGAGCTTTTAGTAGCTTAGTGATCTAGGTCAGACAGTTACTAATTTTGTTCAAAGGTCATTCCAAAACACCCAGAATAAGCATTAGTTACATTATGATCTATTAGTAATTTGGAACCAAAGTGATGTTAACATGGTGTTGAAACAGGAGAACTTTGACTTCCTAAAACTCACTGAGAATAAGCCAGGAAGCCCTGAAAATGGGCAAGGCAAGTGCTATTATAAAAAAGTTGAAAAATGCCCCACATATGCAAGAATGTTTGTGGCAGCCCTTTTTGTAGCGGCTAGAAACTGGAAACTGAATAGGTGCCCTTGAATTGGAGAGTGGCTGAATAAATTATGGTATATGAATATTATGGAATATTATTGTTCTGTAAGAAATGACCAGCAGGACGATTTCAGAGAGGCCTGGAGAGACTTGCATGGACTGATGCTGAGTGAAATGAGCAGAACCAGGAGATCATTATACACGGCAACAACAGTACTATATGACAATCAATTCTGATGGACATGGCTCCCTTCAACAATGAAATGTTTCAAACAAGTTCCAATTGTTCAGTGAAGAAAGCCATATACACCCAGAGAGAGGGATGTGAAATGTGGACCACAACATAACATTCTCATACTCTTGATTGATATTTGCTTACATTGTGTTTCCTTTATCTGATATGTCTTTTGTGTATATAAGATTTTTCTTGCACAACAATGATGTTTGGAAATATGTATACATATATTGGATTTGTCAAGTATTTTAGCATAATTAACATGTAGTGGATATCCTGCCATCTAGGGGAGGGGTGGGGAGTTGGGGGGAAAAATTTGTAACAGAAAGCTTTGTAAGGGTTAATGTTGAGGAATTACCCACACATATGTTATACAAATAAAATAAAATAAAATTAAAATAAAGTTTAAAAAGCAAGATGAATTTTTGAGCTTAGTTAACAATGATACCTTTATTTTTATAGTAATTTTTATTTTTTCTCTTTTGTTTTTTTAATTGAGTTCTGAATTCTCTTCTTCCCATTTTTTTTCCCACCCATTGTGAAGGTAAGAAATGTGATATCAATTATACATGTGGAATCATGTAAAACATATTTCTATATTAGCTATGTTGCAAAAAAGTGAGAAAAATAATATTTAAAAATTATGCTTCAAACTACATTCAGACTCTATTCTTTTCTCTAAAAATGCTATAATTTTCATCATAATTCCTTTGAAACTATCTTGGATCATCATCTTGATCATAGTGAAGTCATTCATAATTGATCATATAATATTGATGTCACAATGTACAGTTCTCCTAGTTTTGCTCATTTTACTTTGAATCAGTTCATATAAGTCTTTTTGGGTTTTTCTGAAATCTTTATGCTAATACAGTATTATTCTATTATAATCATATACCATGACTTCTCTGGCCATTCCCAATTGATAGTTATCTCTTCAATTTCCAATTCTTGACCATCACAAAAAGAGCTGCTATAAATATTTTTGTACAGATGGATCCTTTTCCCTTCTCCCACCCTCTCTCTCCTTTAACATTTGAAATACAGATCTAGTCTATTGTTGGATCAAAAGATATGCACAATTTTATAATCCTTTGGGCGTAATTAGTTTCCATAATGGTTGGATTAGTTCACAGTTCCACCAACAGTGCAATAGTGTTCCAATTTTCCTATATCCTCTCCCACATTTGTCATTTTTATTTTCTGTCATATTAGCCAATCTGATACATATGAAATGGCACCTCAGAATTGTTTTAACTTGTATTTCTCTATTCAGTAATGGTTTAGAGCATTTGTTCATATAACTCTAGTTAGCTTTGATATCTTTGTCTAAAAAATGCTTGCTTATATCTTTCGACTTTTGGTCGACATTTGGAGAATGCCTTGTATTTTTATAAATTTGATTTTGTCCTCTATATATTTGAGAAATGAAAGCTTTATCAGAGAAACTTGCTATAAATTTCACTCCTTCCCCCACAGACACAGTTTTCCTGCTTTCCTGCCAGTATTGGTTACATTGGTTTTACTTGTACAAAACTTTTTAGTTTATTGTAATCGAAATTATCCCTTTTATATCCTGTATTCCTCTCTGTCTCTTTTTTGGTCATAAACTCTTCCATTGTTCAGAGATCTGACAAACTATTCCATGTTCCCCTAATTTGCCCATGGTATCACTTTTTATGTCTAAACCATGTGCCCATTTTGACCTTATCTTGATATATGATGGGAGATGTTGTTCTTTCCTTAGTTTCTGCCAAACTGCTTTCCAGTTTTCCCAGAAGTTGTTGTCTAATAGTGAGTTCTTGTCCTCAGTGTTGGGATCTTTGTATTTATCAACCACTATATCACTATGATCATTATCTAATGTGTATTGTGTACCCAATCTATTCTACTGATCCACTGCTTTCTTATCCAATATCAGATTGGTTTGATGATTATTATTTTACAATATAGTTTGAGATCTGGTACTACTAGGCCACCTTCCTTCACATTCTTCCTCCCACTGATTCCCTTGATGTCCTTGAGCTTTTTTTTTCTTTCAGATGAATTTTTTTTCCTAGTGCTAAAATAATTTTTAGTTAATTTGACAGGCTAATACTGAATAAGTAAAATAATTTAGGTAGAATTGTCATTTTTTATTATATTAGCTCAGCCTTCCTATGAGCAATTAATATTTTTCTAATTGTTTATATCTGTTTTTATTTATATGAAAGGTGTTTTGTAATTGTGCTCATATAGTTCCTGAGTTTGTTTTGGCAGGTAGGCTTCCAAGTATTTTATATTGTCCACAATTATTTTAAATGGTATTTTATCTTTTTATGTCTTCCTGTTGGATTTTGTTGATAAGATGTAGGAATGCTGATGATTGATGTGGGTTTATTTCATATCCTGCAAATTTATTAAAGTTGTTAATTGTTTGAACTAGCTTTTTAGTTGATTCTCTAAGTTTCTTCCAGTATACCATCGTACTTTCTACAAAAAGTGATACTTCTGCTTCCTCATTGCTTATTCTAATTCCCTCAATTTCTTTTTCTTCTTTTAGTGCTCTAGCTAGAATTTCTAGTATATTATTGAATAATGGTGGTGATAATGGGCATCCTTCCTTCCTCAGCTTATTGGGAAGGCTAATTCCTATTACAGATAATGCTTGCTGATGGTTTTAAATAAATATTACTTGTCATTTTTTGTTTTTATTTTAATTTATTGTTTTTATTTTTGCAGTTTCATGTAAAACAATTTTTAAGTTATACATGTCCATTGATTTTATATATATTTCCATATGATTCAGGTTGGGAGAGGAAAATCAGAATAAAAGGGAAAAAACAAGAAAAAATAGAGAAAAAGGTGAAAATAGTATGCATTGATATATATTAAATCTCCATAATTCTCTTTCTGGATGCAGATGGTGTTTTCCATCCAAAGTTTATTGGGATTGCCTTGAATCACTTGAACCACTGAGAAGAACCTAATCTATCATAGTTGATCATTTCACTATCCCATTGTTGCTTTGTACAATGTTTTCCTGGCTCTGCTTGTTTCATGCAGCTTCACATTATAGAACAATTATATCCTATTATTTTCATATACCATAACTTATTCATCCATTTCCCAACTGATAGGTATCTGCTCATTTTTCAATTCTTTGCCCCAAGAAAACAACCTGGTACAAACATTTTTGCACATGTTTTTTCTCTTTTATGATTTCTTTGGAATATAAACCCAGTAGTGACATTATTGGATCAAAAGGTATATACAAGCAAGATAATTGTATAAATATGTATATATATATATATATTGGATTTAACATATATTTTAAACATATTTAACATATATTAGATTACTTACCATCTGGGGAGGATGAGAGAAGAGGTGAAAATTTGAAACACAGAGTTTTGCAAGGGTCAATGTTGAACAATTATGTCTATGTTTTGAAAATAAAAAACTTTAATAAAAAAGGTATGCACAGTTTTATAACCCTTTGGGCATATGCTATTTATCATTTTAAAGAGAATTCTATTTATTGCTTTACTTTCTAAATTTTTTTTAATTAAAGCTTTTTATTTGTATAACATAAGTATGGGTAGTTCCCCAGCATTGATCTTTACAAAGCTTTCCATTACAAGTTTTACCCCCAGTCCCCTCCCCTCCCCTTGATGACAGGAAGTCCACTACATGTTAATAATGTTGAAATACTTGACAAGTTGTGCAAGAAAAATCTTATCTATAAGAAAAAAAAAAAGAAAATCAGAGAAAAGCAACACAATGCAAGCACATGTCAATAGAGATCATGAAAATGTTAGGTTGTGGTCCATATTTCATATCCCTTTCTCAGGGTGTATATGGTTTTCTTCAGTGAACAATTGGCACTGGTTTGAGACAATTCTTTGTTGCAGAGAGCCATGTCCATCAGAATTGATCATCATGTAATATTGTTGTTGCCGTGTACAATGATCTCCTGGTTCTGCTCGTTTCACTCAGCACGAGTTCATGACAGTCTCGTCCTGCTTGTCGTTTCTTACAGAGCAATAATATTCCATAACATTCATATACCATAATTTATTCAGCCACTCTCCAATTGTTGGGCATCCATTCAGTTTCTAGTTTCTAGCCACTACAAAAAGGGCTGCCACAAACATTCTTGCACAGGTGGGTCCCTTTCCCTCCTCTAAGATCTCTTTGGGATATAGGCCCAATAGAAACACTGCTGGGTCAAAGGGTATACACAGTTTGATAACTTTTTGAGCATAGCTCCAAATTGCTCTCCAGAATGGTTGGATCCGTTCACAGTTCCACCAACAATGTATTGGTGTCTCAGTTTTCCCACATCCCCTCCAACATTCATCGTTATCTTTTCCTGTCATTTTAGCCAATCTGACAGGTGTGTAGTGGTACCTCAGAGTTGTCTTAATTTGCATTTCTCTGATCAATAGTGATTTGGAGCAACTTTTTCATATGACTAGAGATGGTTTTAATTTCATCATCTGAAAATTGTTCATATCCCTTGACCGCTTATCTATTGAAGAGTGGCTACTTTCTAAATTTTTAAAAATAAAAATGAGTGTTGTATTTCGTCAAAAGATTTTTCTGCATTTTGAGATAATCATATTATTTTGAACCAGATCTATATTCCACCTAGTCATAATGTATGATCTTTATGACATATTGATGGAATCTCCTTGCTATTATTTTATTTAAATTTTTTAAAAATCAATATCCATTAGGGAAATTAGTTTACAATTTTCTTTCTCTATTTTTGCTCTTTCTAGTTTAGATTTCAGCACCATAGTTATGTAGTAAAAGGAATTTATTAGGAATCCTTATTTGCCTATTTTTCTCCCAAAATAGTTTATAGAGTATTGGGAATTCATTGTTCTTTAAATGTTTTGTAGAATTCATTTGCGAATCCATCTGGTCCTGGGGAATTTTTCTTAGGAAATTCATTGATGACTTGTCCCATTTCTTTTTCTAAAATAGCATCTTTAAGTATTGTATTTCCTTCTCTATTAAACTGAACAATTTACATTTTTGTAAATATCCATTAATTTCACTTAGACTGTCAGGTTTATTGGCATATAAGTGCACAAAATTGCTCCTAATAGTTGCATTGATTTCATCCTTATTGTTGATACATTCACCCATTTCATTTTTGAGTCTGGTAATTTTTTTTTAAATCAACTAATGGTTTACCTATTTTATTGTTTGTGTATTTTTATAAAACTGGCTTTTAGTTTTATTAGTTCAATGTTTTCTTACTTTCAATTTAATTAATCTCTCCTTTGATTTTCATGATTTCCAATATAATATTTAATTGGAGATTTAAAATGTTTTTTCTAGTTTTTTTAAATTATATGCCAAATTCATTAATCTGTTCTTTTTCTATTTTATGTAAAATTTTCTCTAAGTCCTATGTCTGCATCCCATGGTATTTTATTCTCTTTTTTCTCCAATTCTTTTATCATTATTATTATTATTATTATTATTATTATAGCTTTTTATTTTCAAAACATATGCATAGATAATTTTCAACATTCACCTTTGCAAAAGTTTGTGTTCCAAATTTTTTCCTCCCTTACTTCCATCCCCTACCCTACATGGAAAGTAATCCAATATATGTTAAACATGTGCAATTCTTCTAAACATATTTCCACAATTTACATGCTGTACAAGAAAAATCGGATAAAAAGGGAAAAAATGAGAAAGAAAACAAAAAGTAAGCAAACAACAAAAAAGTGAAAATAATATGTTGTGATCCACATTCAGTACCCATAGATCTCTCTCTGGGTGCAGATGGCTCTCTTTATCACAAGATCATTGGAATTGGCCTGAATCACCTCACAGTTGAAAAGAGCCACATCCATCAGAATTGATCATTGTATAATCTTGTTGTTGCTATGTACAATGATCTCCTAGTTCTATTCACTTCACTTAGCATCAGTTCATGTAAGTCCCTCCAAGCCTCTTTGTCATCCTGCTGATCATTTTTTATAGAAAAATAATAGTCCATAACATTCATATACCATAATTTATTCAGCCATTCTCGGATAGCTAGCCACTCAGTTTCCAGTTCCTTTCCACTACAAAAAGGGCTTCTATAAACATTTTTGCACATGTGGGTCCTTTCCCCCTTTTTATGATCTCTTTGAGACACAGGCCCAGTAGAGATATTGTTGCATCAAAGGGTATGCATGCTTTTATAGCCCTTTTGGCATTGTTCCAAATTGTTCTACAGAATGGTTGAATCAGTTTACAACTCCACCAACAATGTATTGGTGTCCAAATTTTCTCATATCCCCTCCAACATTCATCATTATCTTTTGCTGTCATCTTTGCCAATCTGAGAAGTGTACCCCAGAGTTGTCTTAATTTGCATTTCTCTGATTAATAGTGAGTTACAGCATTTTTTCATATGACTAGAAATGGTTTCAATTTCTTCATCTGAAAATTGTCTGTTCATATCCTTTGACCATTTGTCAGTTGGAGAATGGCTTAAATTCTTATAAATTTCAGTCAATTATGAAGCCTTTCTTAGAATCCTTGACTATAAACTTTCAGATTACTGTTTCACTTCTAATCTTGTCTGTATTGGTTTTGTTTGCACAAAAGCTTTTTAACTTAATATAATAAAAATTATCCATTTTACATTCCATAACATATTCTAGTTCTTCTCTGGCCACAAATTCCAATAGTTTTCTTACTTTCAATTTTATTAATCTCCCTTTTTATTTTCAGAATTTCACATTTGATCTACTCTATTTTATGTAAGTAAGCATGTAGAGATATAAAATTTCCTCTAATAACTGCTTTAGCTGAATCTCACAAATTTTGGTATTTTGTCTCATTACTGTCATTCTCTTAGATGAAATTATCAATTGTGTCTATGCTTTGTTCCTTTTTGAATTTTTCCAAAAGAGCCTTGTGAGATAAAGATCAACTCATATCACCCTTTGGGACTTCATCTGGAGATGATTTGCCCTTAATATTTCTGCTTTTCTTCATTTTTTGAGGTTTTATGCTTTAGTAAATGGCCATTTAGTAAATGGAGGTGATATATACACCTGAGAACAGGTATATTCTTTTCTATTTCCATTCATTTTTCTCCAGATGTCTTTCATATCTAACTTTTCTAAAATTCGATTCATCTCTTTAACTTCTGTCTTATTTATTTTATGGTTAGATTTATCTAGTTCTGAGAGGGGAAAGATGAGGTCCCCCACTAATAGTTTAACTTCCTATAAATCATTTGACTTTTTCTTTAAGAATATGGGTTTTATGCCATTTGGTGCATATATGCTTAGTATTGATATTATTTCATTGTGCAGAGGGATAAGAACTGGATTCCCACTCAAGCCATTGTCTAGCTTTATGAGTTAGGCTCAGGAAGAAAGGAAACAAGTTGTCCAAAGTTTCCTCAACTATAATACAAAGTATTTAAACTCTAAGATCCCTTCCATTTTTAACATTCCACAATGAGGCAGTAGTAAAACCTTTGGGATCTAAGAGGGATGTTTCCCCAAAGTCATGAAGATGGAAATTTTAGTACCTTTGTCTTCTGATTTCTGATTCACTTAGTTCATTTAAAGTTTTTGTTCTTTGTCTTCCTTGAAGGTGGTATGGTATAATGTAATATATCACACATTATAGAGTCTCTTAGTCAGGAGGCTGGTTCAGATCCCACATCAGACATGTTCACTAAAGCAATGATCCTAGAGTCCTTCAGAGTCTTAGTCTGTTCATCTGTAAAGTAAGGTTAATAATGTATCACCTACCTCACTAATTTAAAGCATTTCAGATAATCATAGATAGTTAGTAGGGACCTTAAAGATGAACCAGTGCAATCCTCTCATTTTACAGATGAAGAAACTTGGAATCGAGGAGGTTAAGTGGTTATCCCATTGTCACACAAGAACTGAATGTCAGAGTTAAAATTTGAACCAAGGTTCTTTAAATCCAGAATTAATAATTTCTCCATTGTAGTATTTGGTTTATTTTGTAAAACTTAAAGTGTTAGAATTAGTAGCATTGGTTTTTTTTACTTGTATTTTGCATATTGATTAGAAAAAATAGGTTCAAAAATACTTATTTTTACATATTACATTAGACATTTACCCAGGCTTCTCAATTTTCTAGTCTGTTACTTATACAAAATTGTAGGCAATGCTTGGTACACTTTCCAAAGAGATGCAAAATGAGTGCTATGGGTCATCCATGGAGAAGTAAGAGAGAAATTGACCAGGTATCCAGTTCTCCTGGTGAGCTGCTCCAGGAGAATCCAAGGGCCGTCTGGTGACATGTAGACCATTGTAGGTAGGCACTAGAAGGACCAGCTAGAAGGGAAATGGATGAGCAAATAGCCTAATTCATGGTGCCCAAATGTTAAAACCTTTGAGTGCAGTTGGAAGAAGTAGTTGAATGGAAACAAAACCTCGAAGTTAACATGAAACAAGCAGATTCCACACATAAGGTGGCCTGAATGGCCAACATATTATATCTTTATTTTCCCCTCTAAACCATCTCAGCAAATGGGATAAATCAGTTTGAGAGTAACCGATGGGTCTCAAATCTGTCAGTGGGTTAGGGAGGTGGGGGCTACCCCCAAACATGTGAAGACTTCCCCCAGAAGAATAGGTGGATGAGAACAATTTGTTCTAATGGCCATGGCTAAAACAGGCTTTGTGGAGATCTTAGAGCCTGGTCAGACATCAAAGACTTCAGCATCATTTACTGCATCCCAAGCCATCACCAGTTGTCCTGAATTTTTGTCTTGCCACTTGATTTTGGAAGAAAGACTGAGGCTGATGACTTTTTTTTTATGGGATTACTTCTTCCTTTTTTATTTTTTATTTTTTTAAATTAAAACTTTTTATTTGCAAAACATACGTATGGGAAATTCTTCAACATTAACCCTTGCAAAGCTTTCTGCTACAATTTTTCCCTCCTACTCCCCACCCCTTCCCTAGATGGCAGGATATCCACTACATGTTAATTATGTTAAAATACTTGATAAATCAAATATATGTATACATACTTCTACACTTATCATTTTTGTGCCAGAAAAATCGTATCTATAAGAAAGAAAAATCAGAGAAAGGAAACACAATGCAAGCAAACATCAATAGAGAGCATGAAAATGATATGTTGTGGTCCAAATTTCATGTCCCTCTCTCTGGGTGTATATGGCTTTCTTCACTGAATAATTGGAACTGGTTTGAAGCATTTCATTGTTGAAGAGAGCCATGTCCATCAGAATTGATTGTCATACAGTATTGTTGTTGTCATGTATAATGATCTCCTGGTTCTGCTCATTTCACTCAGCATCAGTTCATGCAAGTCCCTCCAGGCCTCTCTGAAATCACCCTGCTGGTCGTTTCTCACAGAACAATAATATTCCATAACATTCACATACCATAATTTATTCAGCCACTCTCCAATTGATGGGCATCTTCAGTTTCCAGTTTCTTGCCACTACAAAAAGGGCTGCCATAAACATTCTTGCACATGTGGGGCCCTTTCCTTCCTTTATGATTTCTTTGGGATATAGTCCTAATAGAAACACTGCTGGGTCAAAGGGTATGCACAGTTTGATAACTTTTTGAGCATAGCTCCAAATTGCTCTCCAGAATGGTTGGATCCGTTCACAGTTCCACCAACAATGCATTAGTGTCCCACCTTCCCACATCCCCTCCAACATTCGTCATTATCTTTTCCTGTCATCTTAGCCAATCTGACAGGTGTGTAGTGGTACCAAAGAGTTGTCTTAATTTGCATTTCTCTGATCAATAGTGATTTGGAGCAACTTTTCATATGACTACAAATAGTTTTAATTTCATCATCTGAAAATTGTCTGTTCATATCCTTTGACCATTTATCAATTGGAGAATGGCTTGAATTCTTATAAATATGAGACAATTCTCTATATATTTTAGAGATGAGACCTTTGAGGCTGATGACTTTAAATCCAATTCGCAAGTGAGTCAAAACATCACCATCACTGGTACTCTTTGAAAACAAAGATGAACAACAAAATTCCCCCTATCATGTAAAGATAAAGATTTAGACAATGCTAGAACTAAGAAAGACTTCATAAGAGATAAGGACTAGAAGAATACTGAGTCTGATTCTTCATTGATTAGGTTATGTTCTTTCCTAATGAATAGTATTTCAGTTCTCTGTTCCTGTGAATAAATATTAATGAAAATTATGCTTTAGAAAATAATTTTAATTTGATTCAGTTTTCAAAACATTCAGGAAAGTGTAAAGCACTGTACCATTTGCAGGGAGAATAAAAATGAAACAGTTCCTATATTCCAGGAACTTATTTTTGATTGCATAGAAAACAACATATACATAACTAAGGAGAATGCAAGAAAAATGGAAAATGAAAACCCTAACAGCTGGGGAGATTTGGAAAGCTTCATGGAGGAAATATTGATTGATTTGGATCTTGAAGGAAGACAAAGAGGTGAGGTTGAAAGGAATTCCGGGCATGAGGGATGGCATGGTTCACCATATAGAAGTGGGAGAGGTAGAACTAAATTCAGCTAGTAGTCTAGTCTGGCTGTAATGCAAAGTTCATTTAGGAGAACAGTATGAAATAAGGCTGGAAAGGTCTATGGGAACAGATTGTGGTGGACATTAAGTGTCAGGTTGAGAGAAGTTTTGTATTTTATATTATAGGCACTGGGGAGCTACAGAAGGTTTTTGAGGGAGGAGTGACATTTATATCTTTATCTTAGGAAGATTATTTTGGTAGCTACATGGAAAATATATTAGAAAAGGGAGAGACTAAAAGCAGAGACTTATTAGAGAGCTATTCCAATAATTTATAACATCATGAGTAGAGAGACAGAAATGGATGGAAGAGTTGTAGAGATAAGATTGACAATAAATTGATGTTTATTTGCACCTGATTTTATAGGGGGAGGCATGGTAAGAGAAAGAGAAAAGTCAAAGATATTCCAGGGATTTTTAATACGAATTACCTAGAAAGGATGCTCTCCAAAGAAATACAAATTTTTGGAAGAGATGGTCATGGCATAATGGACTCCAGTTTGAATATGTTGAATTTGAGATGTCCTTGAGATATATAACAGGAGCCATATGGCAGGCATGATTGGAATCCAGGAGATTACAATTGGATAGATGAATTTGGTAGACTTGGATATAGGGATGACAAACTCATGAGAAGTGGTAAGAGCTTGAAGGACAGAGTGTATTTGAAGGGAAAACACAGAAATGAGGTTAAAAGAAGCCCAGGAGAGAGACTGGGCAATACTCATATTAAGGGTACAGAGGACAATGATGTTCTAACAAAGATTTTTCTAGATAGGCAGAGACTGGAGAACAGAAGAGGGAGAGTGTCCAGGAGGAAAGAGTGTTCAATGGTGTTAAATCTAGAGAAAGATTGAGGCAGATGAATACTGAGAAAAGGCCATTTGATTTAGCAATGAGGAGACCATTGACAACCTGTACTTTTAATCCAATAGTAGGGTCTAAAGCCAATTGACAAGGGTTAGGGAGAGAGAGTGATTGTGAGGAAGTAGAAGTGTGTATAGATGATTCTTTTTAGAAGTTTGGCAGTAAAAGGGAGAAGTAATAAAGGGTAATGATTTGAGGGAATGTCAGGGTGAAGTGAAAGCTTAAGAACATGGTGACTGAGACATTTGTAGATACCTGGTTGATTGACATTAATCATTATGTTAGAGTCCAGTTGCAGTGTCTGACTGTGGCTGATCAGGGAGCACAGAATGCTCTGCCACTGGACACAGATAGTCCATGTGAACATTTGGAGCGGCTTCTCTAATTTTGCACATTTCATGTTTCTTTTGGGCTAATTCAATTCTGCTTTGTTCATGGAGCACAGCACCTTCTTGATAAGGACACACCATGTTGGCAGTCCTGTGCCAATGACTCCCATGCCATACAACCAATTCTAAAGTTCCTAAGAGGGCTCTTTAGAGCATCCTTGTATCGCTTCTTTGCCTGGTAAAGAGAGTAGATGGGAGAGATTCAAGAGGGTGTGTGTGTGTGACAGAGACAAATATTAGGCAAGCTTGTGGGCAAGCACAGTGAGGCAAGAACAAGGACCCTTTCTTTCTCAGAGTCAGGGAAAAGGAGGGAGAAAGTAGGTAAAGATGTCAAAGGGTTTTGAGGTATTGAATAGGGGAGAAGAAGGTGCTCATGTCAAATGACTAATAGAAGCCATTTTTTAATCAAATAGGAGGCAAAGAGGCAACAGATGGCAATAGAGAAGAGGCCCCAGACTGGAGAATAAAGTTTAAAAACCTCTTTTTTGGACCTGTGTCCCAAATCTCAAACACTCAGTTCTCTAGCTTCAAAATTCTCATAATGACCGTTAATTATAAAGCCCATAACATATCAGTGGAAAACCTTTTCCCAGAATGTAGAATGCATCTCAGTGTAGAATCCATGCCCTGGGTGCCCTGTCACAAACACAAACCACATAGGTCTGGTTGGTGACCAGTAGCTTTTTTTAAATATACTAATAGAGGAATAAAAAGACAGTAGAAAATGAGGGCAGAGTTTGTTTGCAATTTGAAATGCTGACTGTCTGGGGATTTAGTCAATAAGGAACAGGGAAGATTTCACCTATATTTACACCACCATATTTGGAAGTAAGGAGAACCAGAAGGTGAATAGTTAGGTAATTAATGGAGAAGGGGAAAGGAAGGTGTCAGGAGACCTCATGTGTGGAAGTCTCATCAGCCAACTTTACCATCTGCTGCTTCCACTGTGCCTGATTTTACTGATTCACACTGCTCGTGCATCTGCTCCCATCATGACCTGGGACCCAGGACTCTTGAATGTTCTCACCGGGCAACCTCCGGGTTGGTAAGGCTCAAGTTACCACCTGTCTTCCTGCTTGGACAGGGTTGGAAGCAGCTCTGACTCCAGCCTCTTCAGCACAACTGCTGTGGCTTCTCTCTTATCTCAGTTCTGCTTAATTCATCATCATAGGTATTCAGAAACTCTGGATAAAAAAGTCTGGTTAAAAACATTATTTACAGTATCCTTAGTTCTCCATGGCAACTTGGCCAGAAAGAAAAATGAAGATTTTACACTGGTTATGGTTGGAGGGTGTAATCTGAAGGAGGATCCAGCAAAAGAGACAGAACAAGTAGTCATGGGGAGGAGAACCAGGAGGGATTGGTGTTGGAAAAACCTAGGGAGAACAGAGTATCAGGGAAGAAAGAGTAATCAGTGATATATGTGTAAACCTAAGATTCTAGTTTTAGGAAAATCACTTAAGAGAGACTTGAGGCAGACAGACCTACCAGGAGGCTTTTGCAATAATCAAGGCATAGGGTGATGAAAGCTTGGATATTGCCTATACTAGAGGCAATATTAGGGCAGAGTAGGGACCATGTTCATCATATACATTGTCTCCCTTGGACCTACATCCTTTTTTGTCTTTGCATCTAGTACATTGTCTGGTACATGGTAGGCACTTAATAAATGCTTGTTGATGAATTGAATGTTTCCTGAAATATCTTCAGACATTACCATATATTTAAAGTCAGAAGACTCAGGTTCAGATTTTAATTTTGTGGGACCTGGGACCAATCATTGAGATAATTTGGGCCTTAATATTTTCTCCTTTGCAAAATGAAGGGATTGGACAAATGAATTCTAAAATCTCTCCCACCTCTAAATTTTGGACTATCTATGACTTGGAAGTGGGGATAAAATGGATTCCTTATATGGTGAAGTAATTATCATTTAACACAATAGTGTCAAACCCAGATAGAAATGGATCTTGTCTGGACTCAAGTAGACCTAGAAAACCACAAGTTAACATTATTCTGTATTGTATTATATATTTATTTACTTTGCTAAATATTTTTCATTAAAATTTTTAATATGATTTAGCCCCACTCTCCATTTTGGTATTTCTGATTTAAATCCTATTTAGTTTGTGTATGTACTAGGCTCTCTACCTTTCCCACCAGTGCTAGCTCTCTGGAACATCAATAAGCAACAAACTTGAAAGGTTTTCATTCTAACAGCCTTCCTTAAAGGTTAGAAATTTACAACTCATGATTTTATTTTATTTTTTCCCATGACATAAGAATGATTTTTAACATTTGTTTTTGAAACTTTGAGTTCCAAATTCTCTCCCTTTCTCCCTTCCTATCTCACCCCTCCTCATTGAGAAGGCAAGTAAGGTTATATATGTATAGTCATACAAAAGCTTTTTATGTTAGTTGTGAAAAAAATAGAGCTAAAACAAACAACTACAAAAAAACTCAAGAAAAAGAGAATAAAAATTAAATGCTTCAATCTGTATTCAGAAACCATCATACAACTAATGATTAAAACCAAATTTTCACATAACTCATGCATTTCTTATCTTAATTTTCAAATTTTTCCTTTCTCTTGGCCCTTCTCCTAATCTCTACAGATTCTTATCTTCCTCTTTCTTGAAAAACAGCATTAGATGATACTTTTATTCGTGCTATTTATCCATTACTCTTCTGTCCTTTGTAGCTAAACTCCTTCAGAGGTTATCTACAACAGGTGCCTCCACTTTCTCTGCCCTGACTCTATTATTAACCTCTTAGGAACTGGCTTCTTAACATTCCACAGAAACAGTTCTCTCCAAAGTTATGATCTCTTAATTGCCAAATCCAGTGGCCTTTTCTCAATTTTCATTCTCTTTGCAGCCTTTAACATCACTGATCACTCTTTTTCTCCCTGATACTCTGTTCTCCCTAGGTTTTTCGAACACCAATCCCTCCTGGTTCTCCTACCTATGACTATTTGTTCTGTCTCTTTTGAGGGACCTTCAGATCATACCCTCTAACTATCAATGTCCCTTAGAGTTCTATCCTGGGTCCTCTTTTCTTCTCCTTCTTTACCACTTCATTTGGTAATCACATCACTTCCCATGGATTTAATTACAATCTTTATGTTGATGATTTTCTTTCTTTCTTTCTTTTTTTATTAAAGCTTTTTATTTGCGTGACATATGTATGGGTAGTTCCTCAACATTGATCTTTACATAGCTTTTCGTTACAAATTTTACCCCCATCCCCCCCCCCACCTCGATGGCAGGAAGTCCACTACATGTTAATAATGTTAAAATACTTGACAAATTGTTATGCTGATGATTTTCAAATCAACCTTTTCTGCCCCAATTTCTCTGCTGAACCCCAGTCTTACTGCACTTGATGTTCAGTAGACATCTTACACTCAGTATGTTCAAAATAGAACTCAACTTTTCTTATCAGCCTTCCCCACTCCTTATCTTCCCCATTACTGAAGAGAAGAATGACATCTTCCCAGTCCCTCAGGCTCACAATTTAGGAGTCATTCTGGATTCTTCACTATCTCTCACCCCCATATCCAAGCTATTGCCAAGGTGATTTTCTCCTTAATAATAGGTCTCAAACATAGTCCCTACTCTCCCCTAATATTGCCTCTAGTGTAGGCAATATCTAAGCTTTCATCACCTCATGCCTTGACTATTGCAAAAGCCTGCTGGTAGGTCTGTCTGCCTCAAGTCTCTCCCTACCCTAATTAAGTGATTTTCCTAAAACTAAAATCTTCCCTAGGTATGCAGGTAAGTCGATACAGAATATATTAGAAGCAAACACAAGACAATCTCCAGGGGTCAGAAAGGGACTATCAGCTGAGGGAAGGGGATTGAGGGCATTCCACTGAACATTGGTTCTTGAGCTGAATTTTGAAGGAAGATAGAGATTCTAAGAGCCATTATCATGGCAAGAGAGAGGAGTAACATGAACATGATTTCTAGGGATTATTTGGTATTCGAGTAAGACTTGGAGGTGACAGATCATGTTCCTACTCCTATTCTATTAGAAGGACACATTGGAAAAACAGAAAGCAGAGTGGTCACTGAAAGCTGGGAAGCATTTAATTCTAAGGGAGTAGATTTTTTGGGGGGATGGTTCACTCACCCTGTTGGAAATGAGAGTTAAAAATAAGGAGAAACAGAGTGCATGAAGACTTGATTCCCCAGGATAGAGAGACTTTGCTCAGCCCTGCTGAAGGAGTGAGTATTCAATGAATTATAGGGATTTGATTCTGAATGCAGACCTTCTCTGAATTGATAAATGGCATTAACTCCCCAGTTGGAAATCTTTACAGCCCCCTGTTGCTCTTTGTGTTCCAACTTTTTATTTTATATCTCCTGCATCTCCCAGAATCTTGGTGAATTTATTAATGATTCCAAGTTATGGGAAATTGCAGGGTTTTTTTTTATCAACCTCCATATAAGCCTGTAAGGGCTCTGCTTGCTCCCTGAAGAGAATGTATATTAAATAGCATTTTAGACCAGCTGAATACTTTGTGCCCCCTTTTCCTACCACTCATCCTTTCCCTTCATCTTCCCTTTAATTCCTCCCCTTTTCCCTATCTCTAACTTTCACACTAAACGATTGCCCTGTAGCTGACTACATATTGGGAAAGTCCCTAATTTGGACAGCAAAGTCAGTTACAAGGCTCCAGATTGTGGGACGTTGCTGGATTCTCCCCAAGGACTCCTTGCTAAGGAGTGGGGGCATGTGAATGTTATAGCTCCCCTCCCAGCTCCTTTCCTGCTACTATTGTGATTTCCTTCCCAAAGCAGACAATTTAAGGAATACTCAGAGGCAAGATCACTCCAAATAACACTTTCAGAAGGTTTGCCCAACACTAGCACTTAGAGAGGAAGCATGCAAAGGGAATTGAGCAGAATCAAGTTCTGGTTCGGCTGTCAGCCTTGCCAGGGCCATGGGTCTCAGGGACAGCTGGGATGCTCTGACCTGAGGGGGTGGAAACTTTACAAGCTTCTGGACTTGGCTTTTGCTTTTCTTGGAGGTTGCTTTTTGTGTAGGGAGAAGATGTGCCCCTTTCAGCAACAGATGTGGGAATGTCACCTCTGGCATTCCCAAAACAGAGGACTCCACCCCGTAGGGTCTTTTATAAAATGAAGATTGGCCTTCTGAGAGGTGCTGGAGCTTCTGAGATCCCAAACATCCTCCTGAGGACTCAAGGGACTGGCAGGTTCTGTTCAGCTGATTAAACATTATTTGGGAATGGGGAAGGGAAAGCAAAGAAGCAGAATTAAAAAGGGCAATACCATGAAACATAGAGGCTTTTCTTAGATAAAAACTCCTTTTACCAAGGGGAAAAACTTGATCAGAGTAGTTAAGAGATTAGGCTTCAATCTGTTGTTACACCTGGCATGGAGGAGATTGGAAGTTTCTACATGGAAATTTAGAGAAATAGAGATAAAAAAGATAAGGTAGGTGGTTTTTAAAAAATGTGGCCTTGGATCATCAAGAAGGGTCCTTCAAGTGACCACTCTTGCAGAAGTCTCTCTCCCATTCTTCCCTCCAATAATTTCCATATATTGCTATCAGATTAATTATTCTAAAACAGTATGCTGTTACTCATGCCTCCTCTCTCATCAAAAATAGTCAAGAATTCTCTGTGGACTAAAGTACATATCATCCTGGCATTTAAGCCATCTCTACACAGTGGACTCTTGTTACCTTTCCAAAATTATGAAATTATTTAAACCCCTGTTTGAGTGTCTACTATGTGTATGGTATTATGCCAAATTTTATAGATTAGGAATGTCAAACTCTAATAGAAGGGGCAACTAAACTATACATAAGAATCTTTGACAGTCTTGACAAACTTAGGAAACACATATTCACAGAATCTAGATTCTATTGTATTTTACTTATTTTGATAAATATTATCTAATTGCATTTTAATCTGATTCTCCACTTGCCTCAGCAGCTATGTGTTTCAGCTCGAGGATGTTGGAATTATAGATTCCATATTATTTAAATGGCCCATGTATGATGGCTCATGATTGCAGTTCCTACTACTGGGGAAATGAGGGCTCATTGATTGAGCTAGGGGCTTTGAGCTGCAAGTGGGACTAAAGTCAGGTGAGTGCCTACACTAAATCCTGTATTAATATGGTGAACCTTGATGCCCATTCCCCAATCCTCCAGCCAGAACCTCAAGGCTCCATTAATGAGGAGCAAATGCATCCAGGCCAGAAATAAGGACAGTCAAAGGAGGTCAGCAGTGGAGTCAGGCTCATAAGTGATAGCTGCATTTCTAATCTAGGTAAGATAGAAAAACCCAGTCTCAAAACCAAAATAAAACCAAGAAAAACACTTTGGTCGACTTGGAGCATCTAGAACATGCTCTGAGATTTCCTGTCTTTCTAACTTTACCATGCCCCAAATGCTCTCTCTCCATCTTTTGCTTACCATCTTTCAAAGCTCAGCTCAAATCTTCTTATTCAACAAATATTTATTAAGTATATATATTCTATGCTAGGTGATGGGGATAGAAAAAGAAGGAAAACACAATCCCTGCCCTCAAGGAGGTCACTGTTAAATAGGGCAAAGGACAAGCAAACAATTATGTACAGACAAGTTATAAACAAGTTAAACATGAAGTAATTAAAGGCTGTAAAAATGGGATGCTTGTCTGAATTTTATTTTTGTTCATTCCACCTAGATATGATGAATGTGGAAGGCGTCAATATGGTGATAGAGATCTTGGATTCAAGTTCTGGGTGTGAATATTGCTTCCATGTCTTCCAGGATGTGTAAACATAGGCAAATCTCTTAAACTCTTTAAATCTCAGTTTCTCCACAAAAAAGAAAGAGGGAAAAGAACCAACAAAAACCAAGGACTTAAAACCTGCAAGTCATTGGAGTAAGGAGGAGGAGTTCTACTATGTCTTTCCCTTGGAGATTTGTTATTACTAAAAATATTTCAGAAAACACTGGTTTAAGGTAGATTTGCAAATAATTCCTTCCCCAAATATGAAATTATACCAGGCAAGTAGGAAAGATTTCACTGATATGATTACCTGTGTGGCTCTTAAGAGAAAGATATCTTAATGGGTTAGTTAGAATACTGTACTCATTTGGGATATTAAGACTGAATGTTAGAATAAGACCCCAGAGGTATGGAGTCATTGAAAATTAGAGACTGATTTCAGTCCTTTTACAGATAAGAAAATCAGTAGTCAGAGGTAAGTGACCAAATCCCTAAGAGTGACACTTGTCTTCTGTGCCAAGCTCATGCTGCCCAGTTACTTCCCTGCATATCACTTAGTCACTTAATATCTGTCTTAGACTCTATCCCTCACTCAAAGAACACACTGTTCTCTCATTTTGTCCATTCCACCTCCCTCGATTTGCTCCATCCAAAATCAGGTTGCATCCTCCCTCTGCTCATTGAATCTTGCTGAAAACTCTCTTCAATGCCCTTTCCCAGACTAACTTCACTCACAGTGTATCTAACCACTTCAGTTCTTTCTATCTCCTCCTTCCCCCATCAGTCATTCTACTTCTTAAGTCTATAGTTATGTATGTTTATTTTTCTGTTGTTTATTTCTGAATTTGTTAGGTGGTAAACTGCTTGCTGGCAGGAATCAAGGCCGGGCAGCACTTTGGAGTTCTCAGTAAATGTGGCTGATTGTCTGGATGCCCCAATATTTTTACCTTTATTTATTAAAATAAATAAAATGATAATCCCACTTTGTTTCTACCAATATGTTTTCGGTAGGGGAGCATATTGCAAATACCTAGAAAGCCTTAAAGATGGAGCAATACTCCTTTGATTGCTGGTAGCAGAAACAGTGAAAAAGGATCCTGGCTACAAATCCTCTCTCAGTGAGAAAGAATTCCTGCACTTTTGACTAATCATTTTGGATTTCCCCCTTTTTATGTATTCTATTCTGTTGTCATAGTGGGTTCTGTAACAGTAGATTTCTTTTGGATTTGTCCATAAGTATCTATGTATGAATAATCATGCTATCATGGCTGTACGATTTGGTGTTTATGTTGAGCCTCTGAATTCTGATATCAGGCAGTCAAGACTCCCAAGTTTTCCCAGGGGTTAATTTCATGCCTCATGATTACCCAATGGGACTTAATTCCCCAGTCCTCCCCAGGGCACTTTCGCTTCCTAGGCTGACAAAGTAAACTGGGGATTTGCTTTGAAAACATTGGCTGCTGACAATGGAGCCAATCTGTCTGTAAACTGTGGGTGTCTAGTGCCTGCTACTCACACCTATAGCCTGGAGGAAATTCAGATCTGAAAGATCTGGAATTTTAATAAAGTGAAAAAATCAACTCTAGGTGAGTGGGGTGCTTTTAGACAAGGAGAGCTGGAAAATTCTGTGGCAAGAGAACATAGTGGAATGGGAAGGAGAAAGAAAGTTGATTGTAGATGATAGTCCTTTAATTTCCTGCATATTAATTATGATAATACTGTTGTTAAAAAGAAAGAAACATGCATTTATTAAGCACCTACTATATGCCAGGTTCTTTTTTTGTTGTAGTTCAGCCCTTTTCAGTCTTGTTGGACTCTTTGTGACACCATTTGGAATTTTTTTTTTTTTTGGCAAAGATACTGAAACGGTTTGCCATTTCCTTCTCTAGGTCATTTTACAGATGAGGAAACTGAGGCAAACAGGATTAAGTATCACACAGTTAGTATATCTGTACAGTTAGTACATGTCAGAAGCTGGATTGGATTTTTGAAGATGTCTTGCTGACTCCAGGCCTGAAACACTATCCTAAAGCTCTACAAATATTATTTTGTCTGATCATTACAACAACTCTAGGAGGGAAGTATTATTATTATCCCCATTTTATTGTTGAGGAAATTCAGACAAACATTAGCTCATTAACTCATATAGCTAATAAGTGTCTGAGGTCAGATTTAAACTCTGGTCTATCTTGATTCCTGGCCCAGTACAGCATCCACCTGACCATCTAGCTGTCTCTAGGCCACTTTGGTTTATTGTAAAACTGAAAATGACTGAGCTCTCAGTGATTATGATATTCAGTTGATATTCATAGATCTCCTTAATGTCAAAGCTAGAAAGGATCTTAGAGATGATCTATTCCAACTTTCTCACTTTCCAAATGAGGAAACTGAGGAACAAAAAAGGAAAGTGCCTCGTCTAAGATGACGTATCCAATATATGACTAAATCAGAATTCAACAGGGTTAGACAGAGCCAGGTCTCCTCATGCCCACTAGCTTGGCCAAGAATACTCCAAAAGAGATTATGAAGAGTTACACACAACTGCAATGCCTGGACAACAAATGTGGTATAGTGGTGGACCTAGATGGACCATGATTCAGATCTCACCTCCAATATTTAATGCAACTAACTATGTGATTATGAATCAATCAGCTTACTTTTCTGAATTCAGTTTCTGGATTTGTCAAATGGGAGCAATAATAAAATACAAGATTGTTGTGAGGCTCAAATGAGATAATATATTGAAAACACCTAAGAAAGCCCTTAAATTTAGCATTCTACTAAAGTTGGTTGTGATTATAGCAAGCTAGTTGAAATTTTAATGAGGAAAGAAAGAACAAAAACCTTCAGTATTTCCTAGCTCTTCTGTCTTTTACAATGTAATACTCAGGGAGAAACTGAGGCAGTATCACACATGGAAATTAGGTAATGCTTTATTGATGTTAATTGAGAGTTCAGAATCCATAGCTATGGATCAGGACTGGTGGGACTCATGTCTCAAAGCACGAAGTCCAGGCCAGGGACCAACACAGCCACAGCCATGTTACTCGACTGAATACAAAGTACTCAGTACTCCATTGAGGAAAATCATGGATTAATATAAGTTCCTATAGCTCGGGGAGACAAAGAACTCATGGGAACAGCTGAGCACATTTGGTGTCCAAGGAAACCATAAATTCAGTTCTGACAGGTAGGGAGTAAGGAGCCTTGCCAAAGAAGACTACTTCGTCTGGGTCACAGATAGATAAGAGGTAGGTCGAGGCTGACCATCTGGAGGTTTCATGATTGAATGTGAGTCCAATTATTTCTGAAGGTCAGGAAGTGGGAATTACTATTCTAGGACAGAGCAATTAAGGGAGACTGAAACAGCAACTGAGGGAGACTGATACTGCACCTGAGGGAAACTGAGACAGTAACTGAGGGAAACTGAGACAGGCACAACAACAACACTTCCTTCCTATACTTCTGAGCACAGTGTACTTTTGTGTTGCCTCAGTTTGTCTTGGGACTAAGGAGATTTAATCAAGGAAAATCAGTGAGTAAACACATATTAAGTCTCCACTATGTACCAGGCATTGTGCTAAGGATGAGGGGATACAAAGAAAGGCAAAATAATCGATGCTTTCAAAGAGCTCACCGTCTAATGGAGTAAACAATGTGGAAACAGCTATGTAAGTAAGTTATATGCAGAATATATTAGAAATTATGAAAAGTAGATACCAGAATTAATATAGAAAAGACTTCTTGTAGAAGGTGGGATTTGATTGGAACTTGGAGAAAGCCAGGGAAGCCAGCCTAGACAAGAGGATTTATACTTTCACTCAGCATTTTTCAATCAAGGTTTTGGTGACTTGTGAAAAAGTACCATTTTTTAACTCAAAGGAATAAATCTCAAATGGTTAATGGTTTGGCACTTAAGGACAGGCAATGTAGCCAAACATTTGGAAGATGGGAGGCTCTTAGACTACACTTCCTAAGTTTTATGCCTTTTGGAAAGATACATAGCACGAATTTGCTTTGCTTTCTGGTCCAGCTTATTTAGGTATCTTTACCACTGATATTTTTTTTTTTTGCCGTGTGAATTGTGACTCAACATCCTTGCAACGATTGATGAATGATTGATTCAGCTCTGCAAGCAAACAGACTCATCATTCTTCCAGGACTGCTATTGCAATCAATGTGAATCATCATTAACTGAAGTCCAAGAGTCTATGGCTGGTAGAGTAAGTGTAAAGGTGTCTTAGCAAGGAAAGTCATTTAACCTATAGTCATGGAGCAGAAATTCACTCTGCACCTGACCATCTCATTCTTACTCATTCTGCCCCTATAGCTCTTTTCATTGATTGGTTATTTCCTCTTAGAACCTCCATTTTAAGTGTAATTCAGGCTTCTTTGGGCATGTCTCCAAATATTGTTTCCATTTTAGGAGAACTGGGAATGCCCAGTTACTGAGCATTCATAACTGAATTATGGAAGGAAAGCATGCAGGCTGATCATGTCGTCTTCTCTCTCTGCATTTAGCTCTTGACTCTCCAGATTACTCTCCACCATGTGCATGACAGAAAATTGTTAATATGAGTTAATACCAAGTATAATGTTACTTGCCACTCCCTAAATGACCGTAGCAAAATCAGAATGTCCCAGCAATATATTGTTGATTAGGTTGAGTTGAGTTAGACCTTAAGTTCTATCCTGAGGTCTTGCCTTGTGGGGCAATCTGGCTCAAGCTGGACCTAGGCTTTTGATGTCCTTCTCATCTTCCTTTGGCATTCACAACTTGAAAAGCAAAACAGGCAGAATGAAGTGGTTTTCCTTGCTCAGATTCCTGCTTTCAATCTCATGACCAGGGCTTGCTACCTCTTGTTGCCTCCTTCTTTCCCCTCCTGAAGGTATAAAAACAACTTTTCCATGGATCTCTATTTTGGGAAATTGATGATACTTTGTATTTGTGAGTGACTTCAATTTGTAATCTTCTCTATCTCAAATAAAGATGCACTTACTTTCTTTTTCACTTAAGCATTTGATTTATTTCTGGACTCAACCCCTACAGGTACCTCCTTTTCTAACCCTTCCCTTTCCAACCTCCTTTTATGTACTGTATTTCCTTGTTAGAATATAAGATCCTTGAGGGCAGGAATTGTTATTTTTTTCTGCTTGTATTTATATTCTCAGTGCCTAGCATAGCGCCTGGCATATAAAAATGCTTAATAAAAGGTTATTGATTTGATTCTTTCCTTAAAGGATATAGAGTTGTGTGACCTTAAGCAAGTGACTTAACCTTGATTGTCTAGCAAAAAAAGTAAATAAGTAAAAAGATACAGAGATAAACAAGTCAACACCCTCCCTAAAATAGCCCTTCATATTTTTGAAAATTGCTAAGTCTTCTTTCCTCTAGTCTTCATTTCCGATCAATTCCATTTCCTGTCTCTTTTCCTCTTTGGGTGTTACAGTCTGGGCTTTAAACCATTTGTGTGTGTGTGTGTGTGTGTGTGTGTGTGTGTGTGTGTGTGTGTGTGGCCCTCTACATATGTGTTTTAGGGCATTTCCCAGAACTCAACAAGGAACTCTGGTAAAGACCTGCTGAAAAAGTTGAATTTTAAAATTGATCTTTGGGTAGAAATTAAAGGTAATATAACATTGACTGACAGCCCTTTTGCAAAACAATGATTTTATTTAACTGAAAGGAGTACTAAAGTTCAGTTAGATATTAGTGAAAATAAAGATATAAATTCTTTTCCATCCAAATTCCAAAACCAGCAGAAATCTATTTCTTTATATCCTCATTTTTTCAGAATTTATGGTATCCTCAAGGCCACCAAAGTGACCTTCTATACATAAAACAAGAAGTAATTTGTTGACAATAAGTTAGAAAAAAATATCTCTTTCAGACTTCCTGGACGATTTTAAAACATATTGTCACAGGAGAATGTTAGTGTTGCTGCCATTTGAAGCAATAACTTGCATCTCTAGCTGGAAGAATATGGCTGAATCATATAATTTGCTGGTGCTTAATCTGATCAGTTCCTGTTCTGTTTATTTATACAATTCTAGCTTGAGATATAAGCTAAATTCCCTAGTACTTGCCAATCAGTTTTTTATTTTATCTGAAGTAGTTCTTCTCCTTTTGCTATTGGTTTTTGATATGGAAATTCTTACCTTCCCTTTTGCCCTCTGCAAAAATTCCGATGGAATTCCACTTGCCCTGTCCTGTATAAGAGTTTTGGAAATATTACTAGTAGCCCATTGGTTTTTGTATGCCCTGGAACTGTGTTGTGAGCATATAATCCACTGATTTTTTAAAATATCTCTGTGAATTGATAAGAGCAGTGAAATTCCTAAATATATTTTGTATCAATAGTGATGTTTTCTTGTTTTGAACTTCAGTTTATTTTATAGTCATAACATATTATTTATACTATACAATTGATCTCTGTTTTATGTATGTTTATATTGTCTCTCAAGGTAGATTGTGAGATGGATAGAAAGCTGGATTTAGAATCAGGAATACTCTGGATTTAAATATTGTCTAAATATTTAGACATATACTAACCTTGTGCTCCTGAACAATTCACTTGATCTAACTCAGCTTCAGTTTCCTCATCTCTAAAATGGTAATAATGATAGCACTCATCTCAAAGGGTTTATTGTGAGACCCAAATGGTATCTAATATATAAACATTATGTATAAAGTATTTTCAGATATTTTAAAGGAGGGAAAGGGACCCACATGTGCAAAAATGTTTGTGGCAGCCCTTTTTGTAGTGGCAAGAAACTGGAAATTGAAAAGATGCCCATCAATTGGAGAATGGCTGAATAAATTATGGTATATGAATGTTATGGAATATTATTGTTCTGTAAGAAATGACCAACAGGAGGATTTCAGAGAGGACTGGAGAGACTTGCATGAACTGATGCTGAGTGAAATCAGCAGAACCAGGAGAACATTATACACAGCAACAAGACTATACGATGATCAATTTTGATGGACATGGTTCTCTTCAACAATGATGTGATTCAAACCAGTTGTTCTGCAATGAAGATAGTCATATACATCCAGAGAGAGGCCTGTGGGAACTGAGAGTGAACCACAACACAGCATTTTAACGCTTTCTGTGAATATTTCCATGCATTTTGTTTTCCTTCTTAGGTTGTTTTTTTCTTCTTCTCTTTCTAGATCTGATGTTTCTTGTGCAGTAAGATAACTGTATAGATATGTATACATGTATTGTATTTGTCATATAATTTATCCTATTTAGCATGTATTAGATTACCTGTCATCTAGGGGTGGGCGGTGGGGGGAAGGAGGGGAAAAGCTTGGGGAAAAAAAATTTTTGCAAAGGTCAATGTTGAAAGGTCACTCATATATTTTGTAAATAAAAAGCTTTATATAAAAATAAATAAATAAATAAATAAAAATAAAGTATTTTCAAATCTTAAAGAGCTATGTAAATATTAACTACTATTAATTATATTATTCTATAGCTTCACAATGGCTGGTACCTTGCTAGGAAGAATCATTATTTAAAAAAACAACAACAACATTGATTTGTTATGGTTGATAGATATCTGTAAGAGATATGAACTGAATTGCTTCATTAAACTCTCTAAATAGTTTTTATACTGACAAAAAAGCAAATGACTATAACAATGAATTTTCCAGCTATACCAAGCTTAATGAATCTTTTTTTGTGCCAAATCCTTTTTATTGCAAAGGTTTCCCATAGAAATCTTTCTGAAATGTATCTTGTACATCTCTATGGTTTCAAACAGATTATCCTGAAGATAATTTTATTTAGGTATATATATTATCTCTCTCTCTATATATATATGTATGTACATATATATATGCTTGTGTATGCATATAAGTATAATACATTATTATATACAACATAACATATACATTATAATATTACACATATATATATATATTTATATTATAATATATAATTGATTTAGAATCATCACTATGTTGTGCTATGTTATAATACCCTTAGAAGTTATTGAGGTATGGTAGGCTTTTGTTTTCATACACAATGACCCTAAAATCTTGTGCTTTTTGAGTTCTTTTTATAGCTTTTGTATCTCTTCCCTCCACATTATGTTATTTGCTTTTCCTCATTGCCTGCTCTTTTCCACAAATCCCAATTCTAGTTTATTGTCTTTAGTTTTCTATAAATCAGAAAGCTATATGGCCAAGCTTATTAAAATTATGTGTGAAGTAAGAATAAATAAAACAGTTTCTAAGCAAGGGCAGAAGGACTCTTAGAAGTCTAGCACAGGAGCTTTGATACAACTAGAACTTTTGATACATATTTTGACCACTTTTATTCTCACTTCCTGGTTTTTCATCTGGGTCCTGAAGAATTGAGGTTGCTAGACAATGAAGAACATAAATCTCTAGACAAGTGACCTTTGGACAACTGACCTCTAGATATCTGGTCTTTGAATACCTAAGCTAAGTACCTTGGCTCTTCTGGAAAATCAGTAAATTCTTTTAATTCTTAAAAAAAAAACAACAACAGGAACTTAACCTGACATTATGTCATTTGATTGATTTGTTAGATTTGGACAGGGTTGCTATTAAAAATCTAACAAAAATCTGATATTTATAGCTCAAAGTTTGTTCATTGAGGATACTGAGTATACACACATTAAAAAAATTCAACTTCATCAATAATACTAATTATCCATTTATATCCATTTATATAACATCCATTTATATAAATCCATGAACAAAAATAATTTATTATTGAGATAGAAGGCAGAAAGGAATGGACCACATTTCCCTTAATTACACCAGCAGTTTGTGTCCTGGATTAACCATTCCAGGTGCATAATAGGTAGGGAGGTAATCACATAGCAAGGGAATACTCGATGCATTTCAATCAACACCCAAGGATTAGCAAGATATTTAGATATCATTAAACTCAATCCTCAAGGTGTTCCAGTTGGATGTTATATATTATTCCTCTTCAACAGGCAGTGATCCAACTAAATTGACCTTTTTGCTGTTCCTTCATTAGTTGTTTTTTGAACTTTCAGGATTTTTCTACCATAATTCAACTGATTTCTTACCCTGAAATTTCCTTTACTCTTTGGGACCCCATTTTAGGTTTTTGTTTGTTTGTTTTTTGTTTTGGCAAAGATATCGTGTTTTGCCATTTCCTTCTTCACTCATTTTACAGATGAGATAACTGAGGCAAACAGGATTAAGTGATTTGCCCATTAGTAAATAATTATGTATGAGGCTGGATCTGAACTCCTGAATATGAGTCTTCCTGATTCCAAGCCCAGTACTTTATTCATTGTGCCCCTTAGTTGTCCACATTTCCCTTATACCTGGGGCCTTCTCATTCAGGGACATCCTTCTCCCATGTTGGACCCCTTTCTCCCATTAGTGATTTCCACTTTATTGATGGGCTTGGGTCAGTCATGTTTCATTCCCCTCCTGATTATGCTTCTGACATCCTACTTTCTACTGCCATGGGTCAATATAAGAATATTTTCTTGTCCTCCTCCCACTTTCTTTCTATTTTATATATTGTTTTCCTCTATTAGAATATAAAGTCAATGAAGGCAGATACTGTCTTTCTTTTTGCTTTTATTTATAAACCTAGAGCTTAGCACATTAGAAAACAATCAATAAACAGGATTTATGGAGTCAGGAGATATTTTTTCAATTTGAAACCACCTCTTTAGAGAAGAGGCAAGGAGAAAGATACAGGTGAAGATCTGTCTCCTCACACTTACCCCTGGCCAAAGAAGTCACAAATCTTTCCACTCTTTATCTCCCCAGGCAATTCAGTAAAAAAAAAATACAAACCCAAAACCAAAAATAATACCAGAACAGGAAGATGTTATTATGATGAGTGTTTGCCACCTTCCCAAGTTAATATTTCTCCTGGACTATTGTTCATTTAAAAATGACTTTGTCAGCAGCACAGAAACAAATGCTATTCTCATATGAACATGTTCCCACATTTTTGTTGTTATTGTCATTTTTTTTTAAAAAAGTAATTTGACCTCGTAGAAAACTCTTTGCTAGAATTTGTGTTTCTATTTTGTAGCTGTACATACAAATGGAAGGGGGAAGAGTTAAGTAAAATGGATCAATTTGAATAGTACTTGAGGTTGCCAAATAAGAGAGGATGTGAAATAAGCAGGTCATAGCAATTGGCAGCACTTAGAATAACTTCAAATGCTCACACCCTTCTATTTCTGGACTCTGGCTATTGATAAGTGCAGGTGTCTCCCATAGCTTCAGAAAGCTCCTACCTGTCCGGAGAGCCCCTACACACATGCTGTTCTTACTTCTGCCTTAATGGTTCCCTGTCAGACTTCCTTTCTTTCGGTTCTCTCCTTAGAGTCTTTGGAGGCTGGTTAAAGCAGAATCTACTCATTTGAAACCTGCATGATTTTGGCTCTGTAACCACAGTCTAGGGAGCCTAAGGTTTAGAGTTGGAAGGGACTTTAGAAATTATCTAATTCAAGCCCTTTATTCTTCAGGAGACAAAACTGGGGCTCAGAAATAGTGTGACTTGCTCAACTCTGCTACCTCCAATTCCAGCATTCTTTGCACTATATCTGAACTGCATAATTTTTAGTTTCATGGACTCCTTTGGCTTTCTGGTAAGCCTTATGAATATATTCTCAGAATAATTTTAAAATTAAATTAAATTAATTTTGTTCTGAATTTAAGCAATAAAACAAATGCTTCCATAACAATAGAATAGAAAAAAAAAGATGATCATATTTGAAATGGCAAGTCTGTTATGTAACTTGTTATTCCTTTAAATACATAATAAAATTATCATGTAAAGAATATTTTTTAAATAATGAAAGAAAATGCCAAATTTCAGGCAGAAGTTGCAGAAAATAAAGGTGTTATTTTTTTCTCTTTTAAATTTAGACTCCCCTTCCTCTGAAATTGATGCAAAGATAGTTTTAGACTAAGAACCCTTCCACAATACCAAGGGCTTCACCTTTCTAGAATTTGCCCTCCAGACATTGTCTCCAGCTTTGGCTTCTATGATACTTCTACACCTTCTCATCCTTTCCTTATGGTTTCCTTTTATGTCACCTCCATGTCGGCTTCTCTGAAGATTTTGTCCTGTTGCTCCCAATTCTTTTTCCCATAGACCTGTTTCTTCTGATTTTTCCCAGTCTCTGACCTTTCTGAATGGTAGCAGATTTATCTTTAGTACTTCTTAGGATCAATGTCCTATCACTTTCTAACCTAATAGTTTCAAAACAGGATTCTCTGACTCTGGCATCTATCTTTCTCCCTATCTCACTTAATGATCAGCCCCCAGTACTTTGCCTGATTTGAAACGTCCTGGGTGATCTTTGACACCTCTCTTGTCTTTTGCTTCTTGTACATGGCCTGGGATTGAGTCTAACCATGTCACTCTCTGTATACTTGCCTTCCCTCTTAACTTATAAAATCCTTATCCAAAGCTTAGCTTCTTCATGTCTACATTAATGTACTCTTCCATCATCCTTCCCATTAAACTGCTTTTTATAGTGTTAGAGTAAAAATTTCCATATCTGTTATGTTGCCTTTCCATTCATATTTACACAATGCTCTTCCATCACTTTTGAGATGAAATATTACATCATTTATTATCTCTTTAAATTCTCCACTCATGAGACCTGTCCCAGCTTTCTGCTCTCAGTTCACCTTCCGCTCTGTCTCCCAAGTTGACCTTCTTAAGTGTCTTCCTTCTTCAAGTTCTGAAAATAAACACATTAAAGATTCCTTAACTCACTTCTAAATTCTTGTTCAGAATACCTAGATTTCCTCCTTTCATGTTTACAATAGCTTATTCCTTCCTTTCTTTAAATCTAAATTAAACTCACTGCCTTGGGAATTATTCCCAGATCTACTCCACTTCCTTTCTACTTCAGTTATACTTCTGTGACTTTTTTGTTTCTGTGCATATCTATTTTCTCTGTGGCATTGACAAAAATTGTTAAGGCTCCTTGAAGACAAATAGTATATAGAATCTTTCATTCAGGCCCCAAAAGGCTATTTTAATCTAATGTAACTCACAAATTTTTCAATAAACATAATGGCATTCTTTTTTAGGGAAGATACTAGAAAATAGGGTTTTGGGTCCACTGTGTTTCCTTAGGAATTAACTCTATGAAGACACTATTTGGGGATGTATCCATTGAGGAAATGATTTAACTTATTTGAGTCTAAGAAATTATGTCACTTTGTTTTTGTTGTTAAAATTTTATCTTTTCTGAAAGTCCAAGAAACTCACAAAGATCATCTACAAATTAAAGTCACTGACAAAAAATGAACATATAATCCAGTGATTTTGATTAATAGAATGCAGCTTTCTTGTTTTGTTATTTATTATTTGTTAAAAGAAAAGATGATGCTTTAATGTGTATTTGAATCAATGTTATTTTTTTTTATCTGAGTTTTGTTCAATTTGATTAAACCACTATTTATTGTCTGCCACAAAGTACTGTATTAAGTTATGGCAATTAAAAAAAAAAGGAAATGTCCCTACTCTCAAGAAGCATGCTATTGGGGCATTCTGGGAAGATGGTTGAATAAGTAAGAAGTTTCCAGTATCTCCGAATTTCTTCCCCAAATAGACAAAATATCACCAATATGGAACAGCCAAAAAATCCCCTCAAAACAAAATAACCACAACAACCCAAAAAAGGGATAAAGTAGCTATTCTTGTAAGATAACTTGAAGGGATCTCAGGAAAGATATGACTTTCAGGAGCTGAATAAAATGTAAAAATCTTCTCAGTCTAAATGGGGGTGCATAGTAATTATTTGTAACATACATACAGGTAAACAAAAATATGTACAAAATTAGCTTCATCAAGAGGAATTCAGTAATAATTGGGGGCATTGGGAAAGAACACATTTTGGAGGTGATACCTAAGCTGAACTCTAAGAGAAGTAAGGATTCCAAAAAGTGGAAGTAGGCAGAGCAATCCAAGATTGGAAGAACATTTCATATAAAGGCATGGAGATGAGAAATGGAACATTGTGTGTAATGAAGAGTAAGTAAGCAAACTTGGTTGCAGCATAGCTCATTTATTCTTTCTTCTCTCTGTATCTCTTCATGCTAGCTTTTAGATATTCCTATGAATTCTACATTATTGTCTTACCTTTATGAAATAATGTCATTTTGTAACAAGTTTAGATTTTTTTCCCAAAAGTAGGAAAAGTCATGTTTTTAGAATAGGGATATGAATAGCAGACATGAAAAGTGAAATGAACCCAGTTTTCAAGAGAGGAAAGTATCATGTTATCATCCTTAGAACCCAGAATAGCATAAGCCTATCTGGAAATTAATTATCTAATTCATTCTAAGAACCATTCCCCTACAGATATTTGGTCAAAAGATATAAATAGGCTGTATTCAAGGAAAAATCCTAGCTATCAGAACAACATGAAAAGGCATTCCAAATCACTAATAATCAGAGAAATACCAATTAAAGGTTCTACTTCATATTTGTCAGATTGACAAAGATGACAAAAAAAGGAAAATTGCAGATGTTGGAGTGCCTTTGAGAAACTAGGTACACTAATAGACTGTTGGTAGAATTGTGTGAATTGATGCATTCATTCAAGAAAGCAATTTGAAACTATGCATAGAATATCACCAAATCAGTAATACTTTGACTCAAAGATAGCACAGGAATAAAATAAAGAGGAAAAGAACCCATATTTACAAAAATTATTTCTTACAGCTCTATTTTTAGTAACTAAAAACCCTGGAAACTAACAGGATATCTGCCGAGTATGGAATGATTAAAATATTATGGTATATGAATGCAATAGAATATTATTACCTTATAAAGATGATGAAAGAACCAGTTTAAGAGGAAACTGGGAATGATTTTATTAGTTGATGTTGTATTAATTGATGCAGTGGGAAGTGAGCAGAACTAGGAGAGCAATTTATACAATGACAACACTATAAAGAAAAGCAATTTTGAGAATTGACTCAAATATATAAGAATTCAAGCCATTCTCCAATTGATAAATGGTCAAAAGATATGAACAGACAATTTTCAGACAAAGAAATTGAAACTATTTCCGGTCACATGAAAAGGTGCTCCAAATCACTATTGATCAGAGAAATGCAAATTATGACAACTCTGAGATACCACTACACACCTGTCAGATTGGCTAAAATGACAGGAAATGATAATGATAACTGTTGGAGGGGATGTGGGAAAACTGGGACACTGATACATTGTTGGTGGAACTGTGAACGGATCCAACCATTCTGGAGAGCAATTTGGAACTATGCTCAAAAAGTTATCAAACAGTGCATACCCTTTGACCCAGCAGTGTTTCTACTGGGCCTGTATCCCAAAGAGATCTTAAAGGAGGGAAAGGGACCCACATGTGCAAAAATGTTTGTGGCAGCCCTTTTTGTAGTGGCAAGAAACTGGAAATTGAAAGGATGCCCATCAATTGGAGAATGGCCGAATAAATTATGGTATATGAATGTTATGGAATATTATTCTGTAAGAAACGGCCAACAGGAGGATTTCAGAGAGGATTGGAGAGACTTGCATGAACTGATGCTGAGTGAAATCAGCAGAACCAGGAGAACATTATACCCAGCAACAAGACTATACAATGATCAATTTTGATGGACATGGTTCTCTTCAACAATGATGTGATTCAAACCAGTTCCTATTGTTCGGTGATGAAGATAGTCATATACATCCAGAGAGAGGCCTGTGGGAACTGAGTGTGAACCACAACACAGTATTTTAATGCTTTCTATGAATATTTCCATGCATTTTGTTTTCCTTCTTAGGTTGTTTTTTTTTTCTTCTTCTCTTTCTAGATCTGATGTTCCTTGTGCAGTAAGATAACTGTATAGATATGTATACATGTATTGTATTTGTCATATAATTTATCCTATTTAACATGTATTAGATTACCTGTCATCTAGGGGTGGGGGGTGGGGGGAAGGAGGGGAAAAGCTTGGGAAAAAAAGTTTTTGCAAAGGTCAATATAGAAAAATCACACATAAGTTTTGTAAATAAAAAAGCTTTATTCGAAAAAAAAAGAAAAGCAACTTTGGTTTTGTTTTTTTGGGGTGTATGTGAAAATTTCTAGTTTAGCAATACCTTAAGAATATATATGTTTATGTGAGAAATCCAAGAACCTGGGCAGAGTGAAATGATGCAAAACTTTTGAGAAATAGAGGGAAATAGATACAATATTATAGTGGTATAAAAAGGATCACCTGGAGAGAAGGTGTGTCCATCCCTACTTTGTCAAGGGGTGGGTAGTTTTTGATTCAATGGCATCCTGTGTTGAAAATGAGAGAAAGCAGAAACTTTCCTAGTTTATTTCAGTTGATGCACTGGCTCATTGAAGAAAAGCAATTTTGAAAGACTTTAGAACTCTGATCAATTCAATGACAAACCACATTTCCAGAGGACGAGTGATGAGTTATCTACCACCTGCCAGAGAAGTGATGAATACAAAATAAGATGTACAATTTTGGATAGACAAGATGGGAGTTTATTTTGCTAAATTCTGCAGGTTGTTACATGAGTGCTCTTTTCTTTTTTTTAATTGTGGGAAAGAAAAGAAACACATAAATAAAATAAAATAAAATATTTAAGTTGACAAAAGTCATCAGAGAGATGAACTACTCCTGTGAGAGACAATGTACAAAAGGTTAATATATAATTATAAACCGATGCACAAAGCCAGCAGAGGGATGAGCCATTCTTTGTGTGAGAGACAAGCTGAGATGTAATTAGAAGGGAAACTGTTAAAACCAAAGCCTCTTTCCATAGAATTCTCTATTTATCCCTTTGATAATGGGAGAGGTGAAAGGGCAAAGATAAGAGGAGGGAAAAAGGGAGAGAGGAGAAAGTACTTTCCCACCCTGCCTGCAAGTTTGAACAGAAAACTAGTTAAAAAACAGGTTCAAAGGGGAAACTCTCTGGATTTCATCAAATAGTCTGGACAGAGAACAGCAATAAGTTACACCCCAGGGCAAGGTCCCCTTCCCTTGCACCTTGACGGTTTGAAGTGGTCCTGTCCTGTCTTTGCCATATTAGGAACTCTCAGACAAGAGCTGAGACCCAATGAGGAACTATTTGCTTCAGCCCAGTGGAGTCATGTCCCACCAAAGTAAACATCTCTAGGTCTTTCTGCAGTTTATCTTGGATGTCTCCCTCAGCTAGAGCACACCTGGCAGCACAGGCCCCATCAGCCCCTGACTGCATTCCTTTAGAAATCCAAATCAAACTGGCCAGCAGGAAAGCAAGGCGGTTGGCCATATTCCAGAAATGCAAACAATGGAAGCAATCTTAATGCAACAATTGAACTTGTCAATTATATTTTAACCTGTAATTTAAACTCTAATATAATTTTCCATTCCCTTACTTATAACTTGCCTTTTTTCTGTAAAGAAAAAAATTACTATCTCAGTATCTTTACTTCTACTTTGGGGTTTCTGTAATTATAACTGACGGACCATCTCATAATGGGATAGAGAATAGGGACTGGACATGTGATTTTGTTGCTAAAGGGTTTCCCAGTGAGGAAACTTCTTTTACCTATACAGATCTGCCACTTAGAGATTGGGTTAATGGGTACTAAAAAGTCAATGGCCAATGTGTGTCAAATGGAAAGCTTGGACTTTGGTCTTCCTAAGCCTAAGATTTCTTCAAGGTCTTCTATTTACTCGCCATACTCTCTCATCAATTGTCTTTTTTGTTTGTTTGTGTGTGTATGTGGGTGGGGGGTGTGTGTTTGAGATCAAGTTTCTCCCTATTCTCACCTAGACTTCAAATGCACCAGCCTTTCATGACCCACTCCCCTTAGTAATTGGAACTGAGGCTTTGACCTGCTCTGTTTCCAACCTGAACCAGTGTACTGCATTGGTGACAGACTTAGTAAGGGCATTCAATCAGTTTACGCCCATCACAACTCAGAATGTTCAAGCTGAAGTGATCCATCAGCCTTAAGGGTCCTGGTAGCAGGGATTATAGGCCTGGCTTGCTCATTGTAAAAAAATGGAAAATCCTTTACTGCAGAAATTCTTGACTTTTTTTGTGTCACAGATTCTTTGGCAGTCTAGTGAAACCTAGTGCACCTGTGTTTTATTATCTATATTCATAATTAAATAAATTCTAAATTTCAATTAAGGATTAGTGAAAATTAAGATGTAATTATTTCTTATCCAAGTTCAGACCGTTCCTTCTTCCCTTGTATTGTCAGGTTAAGAATCCTTTCTTTAATGTAAGACCTATCATGGTGGAAAAGAAAATAAACATATATAAAACAAATACAAATTTAAAAAAAAACTTATAGAGATGAACTATTCCATGTGAGAACAGGTAGTATTGTATTTCCTTGAAACAACACATTCATAAACATTTCCAACATATCCACTAAAGTTCTAATTATTGACCAATCATTGAGCATTATTGATCTTTAGTTCTTGAAGGCTCTTCATGTGAAGGGCTACTTTTGTTGATTCTCCAAGGTTTTGAGTAATAGCAGATCCATAACAACGATGAGGCAACCAGGGCTTTGGCCCAGGATGCCAAAATTTAGATGTGGTACAATGATTCCTGGTCCTGAAATTATGCCACATAGACTAACTCTTTTTTTCCTTCCATATTTAAGGCCCATTTTCAGCTAGAGGGATTTGGAGGGAATGAAGTGCAGGGTAAACAAATTCAGTAAGAGCTATAAAATATTTAACTTAAAATATTACTTCTGTTTTTTCCTAGCTTATTTCTCATGTAAAAAGAAATGTCATTGGCATAATTTTTAAATTTATAGTGATGGTATAGTAGAAAAATTGATGGATTTGGAATCTGATTCTTAGAACTCAAATTCTGCCATAGGCTTTGCTACTTTTTCAAGCATTGGCAAGTCACTTAAGTAGTCTGTGCTAAAATTTCCAACCCTTTTTTGATGTTTCTCCACACAGGTGAAAGTTGTTGAATTAATAGCCAATATCCACATGGCACTTTATGTTGTACAAAACACTTTTGGATATTATCTTATTTGTTCCTTATAATAACTGTAGGAGAGAGGGCTCATTATTATTGCCATTTTACTAGCTTATTGCTTTACCATGATACCTTTCATTTGAATTGCACTGTGCTCACTGTGCTATCTGTGCCCAGTTGTATGATTAATTGCCTTTTGGTTGGTTTCCACTGTGATTAGCCATAACATAAGTATAATAAGGAAGTGTTCATGCAGTTTCATACTCAGATAGACTGAGTTATTCTAAGTGAAAAGGTATTTGTTGAATACTGATTGTTTGCCTACCACTGAGCTTGTTAGGACACATGAGAAAAATAGGTAGTTCTAGCTGTGGGAAAACTTTAAACTATAGTTGAGGAAACAAAGCAGATGCACATTACAAAAACTTTAAACTTCACCTTGACTTTGCTCTAAGTCTTAGTTACTGTTTTGGAAGTTCTAAGAGCTTTTGGCATTTTTTCCTATATTTGGAGTCACTGATATCTTAAAATTATGAACCTGGCAATAAAAATCATGGATCTCTAGAGCTTGAATGGACCTCAGAAACCATGGAATCCAACCCCTCCCCTATTTTATAGATGAATAAACTGAGGCCCAACATCACAAGATAGTAAAAGATATAGGATTTGAACCCAAGTCCTCTGACTGCAGAGTCACTGCTTTTTCCTTTCTATTACTGCTGTGGATTAGGTGAGAGAGACTTACCTATTCCTACCAACGGGTTTACCTATCCCTAATTCTAGAGATGCAACCAAATGTATGTGTCCTACTCTCGGTGAATCAATAAACATCACTTTTCTCATTAGTAATTGTGATAATTCATTAATAAAAGGACATAGGCATTTGGATTCTATGAGAACTTCCATCAGACATAAGAAACAAAGTAAAAATATGAAAAAAAGAGCAATAACATAGAGAATTGGGGATGAGAAATCAATGATGCTCTCTGTTTTGAGTTCCTATCGTGCAAAATGCTAGGAGTTCTCAGTTCTTCCTTGCTCCCTTTTTGCTGTTTCTCTCTCTGCCTCCAATTTAAGAACAGAGTTTTACCTAACCGGGGATGATGGCTTTTTCTGATTCAGGAAATACTAAGATGGAGCCTGAGAAGCAGAGCCAGGCAGGATTCTCAGAGCCAAAAAATAGCCAGAAAGCATTAAGGAAATAAGACTTCCTAAAAGGTCTATCTCTTGCTTGTGGGCAGGACAATTACTTGTCTGGTTTAATCCAGGAGCCCAATAAATACTGGAAAATGTGTCATCATCAGTCTAAGCAGTGAGCGGTCAAAAGCAGCTCTTTGAGACACCCTTTTAGATACAGAGTATTCTTGATATCCTTCCTTCCTAATGCAGTATTTTCTTTTTGTCCTATCATGGAGGGGCCCCAGTTACAGAGTATCCTACTTTCTGAATAAATTTTAAGACTGAGAGAAGTCTGAGAGACAGACAGAGAGAGGACAGAAATAGAGAGAGAAAGAGACAGCAAAGCAGAAAGAGAGGTAGAAAGTTTGTATGTTAAAGGTAGAAGAGAAAGGGGCCTATGAAAGAATCTTGAGGAACATCCACAATTGGGTGACTTGATATGTATGATGAACCAGCATAGAAGTTTGAAAAGTAGTGATTAGGCAGGTAGGAGGAGAAGTAGAAGAAAACTATATCACAAAATTCCACAGAAGCTAGAATAATCAGGAGGTATAACTGGATAACAATATCAGGAGCAATATGCCTGCTAGTGATGCTGAGGATGGGGATGAGGATTTAAAGAAAAGAACATAAAATTTTCTTTAGTAACTGTGGAAGGAGGTCTTTTAGTTGAGTGTTGAGATGAGAAGCCAGATTACAAAGGGGTGAGAAGTAAAAGGAGTAGAATCAGCAAATGTGAACAAATTTTTCAGGGAGTTTGGCTGAGAAAGGAGAAATATGTAACAGTATTTTGAGGGATGGTAGATGTTTTGTAACTCGGGCTCATTCTTTGGTAGTTGAGATTTGGTATTAAAAACGAAGTAGGACAAGACATTAAACAGTTAAAAATAGATTTACTTGGCCATAGCAGGGGAAGGAAAAGCCATAAAGATAAGCATTGAGGATACCTTGAGTTAATTTAGCTGAGTGAAGTTTCTATTACACATGATACATCAGTCAAACAAATGAAGGCTCTCCAGAGACTCATAGCTTCTTTGCTCTCAACAGAACAAATGTCGACAATCTGAATCCTTAGATCCTTAGATCCTTGAGCCAACCAAGTCTCAAGGAAAAGCTAGTCTAACCTGCATGAAAATCAGTGGTTAGGATATAGCTCCTACAAATCATGGGGAAGATTTGGACATGTTTGATGATGGTACAGAAGGAACTAGAAAATAGGAAGAGAAAGTTTAGAGAGAGATGGGATAATGAGCAAGATTTCAACCTGTTGGAGAAAACAGGAAGATACAATATCAAGAACATTTATAGAAGAGTTAGCCTTGACAAGTAAAAGGATCACCTCATGATATGATTCTGGGGGAATTAAGGAGAGATTGAGGATGATCATAAAGGAATGAAGAAAAGGAGATGAGAGAACTCATATAGTTCTCAATTTTCTCAGTAATATTCTTAAATTGATAATAAGAGGGGAAGAAGTGTGGAAAACTTGAGGAGAGAAGAGGTTTGCAAATGTTTTTCAGGAAGTGAGATAGAGAACCAATTAGAAAGAATAAAAGGATTGCTTTGCTACAGTGACAGCTCCGCTGAAGTTGGATAGCATGAATTTAAAATATACTCAGGAAGCTTGGCTTTGTGACTTCTGTCCAGTAGTAGGTGAGTAGGAGAGGTAGAGGCAGATGGAAGGAGAAGACCAGGTCTTAGGTTTTAAATGGCATGAGTAGTAATAAGACAAAAGAGTAAGGAATTCAATAATAAAGATCAGTGTAAAATTTAATTGGATATGTATTATAGGGTTAAGGTTGGGAAGGGAGGAAAATGTTCAGTGGGGGGAGAGATGGGGAATAATGATCTGAGAAAGTGCTATAGGATGGAGGGATTACAGGAAACATTGAAGCTCAGGAATGGTTTTAGGAGAGGTGAGGCTGAAAGAGACATGAAATGATATATTATGATCAGATAGAGGAATGTTAGTGTTTTTAAATAGCAAATTAAATCACTTGTGGATAATGGTGAGATACAATGAGTAACCATTTTTGTGTGACTGACACTAAGTGAGGTCATGGGATTTAAGGACACTGAGGAATTGGAAGGTTAGGGAAATTGGGGGGGGCATTGATGTGAATGTTAAAATCCCCTAAAATAGGGACAAGAGTGGGAGAGAAGAGGAAGACAGTGAATTAGATGCTGAATTTCTTAGGAAAAAAGAATGACCTCGGGGCTGGCAAACAACAGCCTTAAACAATCTGGCTTAGATGGAAAGTTTTGATTCTGTAAACTTCAAAGGAAAAGAGTTTGCTGAATGATTATGGTAAAAGCCAAGTCTGGAAGTGCAGTGGGGGCTACTCTAACTCTTCTTCCAAAGCCAGAGTGCTGGGGAGGTGTGTGTGTGTGTGTGTGTGTGTGTGTGTGTGTGTGTGTGTGTGTGACTAATAGTGTGAATGAGTGTGGGGGCAGGGCTAGAAATGGATTGGCTCCATGAAGGAAAGATAATGAGAGAGAGAAGTGTCTATAAACAGTTGGAAACCTATCTTACATCTCCTTTTATTTTTTCACTGTTGCATGAAATGCAGCAAAATATTGTCAGTTTGATCTGATGCCAGAGCAAACATTATATCCATTAAATTATTACATATGCACTCTGTACCTTCTCTAAAGATTCCATAATTGGCCCAAGATTTGATTCACCACTCATTTTCCCTGTTTCGTGCTCTCAGAGAGATTATGTCACATTCTAAATACTAAATGGTACTTCTTATCTAGCATATTTAGTTTTGTTGTTTAGTCATTTCAGTCATGCTCAACTGTTTGTGATCCTACTTGGAGTTTTCTTGGCAGAGATACAGGAGAGGTTTGGGATTTCCTTCTCTAGCCCATTTTACAGATGAGGAAACTGACTTGCCCAGAGTCACACAACTGCTAAGTGTCAGGGGTCAAATTTGAATTTAGCTTTCTTGATTCCAAGCCTATGCTACCTAGCTGACCCATTGCAGTTGCAAAGGTGAAAAATAAGATTCCAAGTGGACCTCCAATACACACTAACTGTATGACCTTAAGCAAATTATTTAGTCATATTGAGCCTCAATTTCCTCATCAACAGCTCGGGGATTTACAAAAAGGAAATAAGTAGAGTCTGTAAACTATAGACCAATGGTGACTTCTGGTTGCTAGCAAGAATCTCAGGGCTCATCTGAGAACTAAGAGCTTTGATCTAATTCCCTAGATCTTGTGATGAGAAATATACAAGGCAAGTAGCTTTGGAAGTTCAGAACTCACTCTTAACTGTTTTTCTCAACTATTCCAGCTAACACCATAGAGTAAGTCCTAAAGGAAGGAGTACCATCATCATGGAAGCACAAGATGGATTTCAGTGATGAGCTCTTCTAAGCATAGAGTATGGGTCTTGTACTGCTAAAACCCCATTCAGAGAGTAAGATCCAAGGCAGTAATTCTCCATTTTCATTCTCTTCTTTCTTTTCCTCTCTTCTGAGATATATGTCTTGTTTCCCTGGTAGATAGTTTTATATCTTAAAAAAATTGTTTGCCCTTTTGGTTACTTTGTCTCTTAAATTGGTAATTATGATCAATACTAATATCTACCACATTATTTTTAAAAATTTATTAAAAATTTTAGGTTATACATGTACATTCATTTTTTACATATTTCTAATATGAATCAAGTTAGAAGAAAAAAATCAGAACAAAAGGGAAAAACCATGATAAAGAAAAAACAAACAAAAAAGCATACTGAAAACAGTATGCTTTGATCCACATTCAGTCTCCATAGTTCTCTCTCTGGATGCAAATGGCATTTTTCATCCAAAGTTTATTGGAATTGCTTTGGATCACTGAAAAGCTAAGAAGAGCTAATTCTATCATATCTATCATATCATATCAAGATTATCACATAATCTTGCTGTTACTGTGTACGATATTTTTCTGTTCTGCTCACTTCAGTCAGCATCAGTTTGTATGTCTTTCCCAGATTTTTCTGAAATTAGACTACTTATAATTTTGTAGAGAAAAATAATACTCCATTACTTTCATATATCATAACTTATTCAGTCATTCCCCAATTGATGGGTATCCACTCATTTTCCTATTCTTTGCCACCACAAAAAGAGCTGCTACAAAGATTTTTGCACATGTGGGTCCTTTCTTTCCCCTCTTTTATGATGTCTTTGGGATAGACTCAGTTGAGACACTGTTTATCTACTGCATTATTCATATAATATGTCGGTGAAGAGGTGAATGGAAGAAAGCTCTCTGGAAGAAGACAGAGAGATTTAAAACTGGTATTTTGCCTGATTACATTCTCTGGTAGGGTAGAGCTCAGAGCATAGAAGAGAACTATTGAGGCAATTTTACTCTTTCAAGAGCAGAGTAATTATTTACTTTGGAGACTCTTCCCTGGAAAAAAAGAAGCAAAGAGGAGAATGGCTCAACTATTTGGGCTGTTATTGAAGTAGGACTTTTCTATTTTAATTTCCATTGTTTCTTGCGGGTGACTGAATCTATAATGTCACGGTTATAAAGAACTCTTGATGAAGAAATTTTTTTCTGTCAATGCAAACAACTTTATGTCTTAGAGATTTGTTAGAAATAGTGAATAGAGAGCAGATTTCAGAATAAGGAAGGTCCATGTTCAAGTCCTTATTCTGACACCTTTTGGCTACGGGACCTTGAGCAAGATATTTTACAAGTCTCCCTGAAGAAGATGTAGGGGACAACATAAACTCTCTTGAATTCTTGTTTGCTGATACATCAGTGAGGGGCTATCACTGACTGACTACCTTCAGGAAGATTTTATGATCCTATCATATGCTTTTAAAAAATCTGAATTTCACAAGTTAGTGTTGAAAGATCAGATCAAAGGCCTAGTATTTAGTCTCTCTCTCTCTCTCTCTCTCTCTCTCTCTCTCTCTCTCTCTCTCTGAAAGATGGAAAACTTAAATTTCTGTACTAGTTTGTGAGAAGACATATTGTTCATGGTTTCCTTAAATAACAAAGTTAACTGAGATTCACTGGTTTCTGGAATCTTGTTACACCCAAGGGCTAAATTATATTGAAGAAGTGAACTGCTTTCATCTGTGTGTAAAATTTATTTTTTTGAGGCAGTTCCAAAAATGTATATATTTATAAGGAGTCGTTCTGTCTAATTCTCTGAGTAGACAAAGGGTGGTAGGTGAAACTCAAATGGAAGCACTAATTTGACCTAGTTCTTTTTTTGATATGGTTTAATCTTAAATTTCTGTCATTATAGGACTTGGCGCCATAAAGATCTGAATTCAAATTCTGCCTCAGATATATTCTAGCTGTGTGACACTGGGCAAATAATTTAACCTCTCTCAGCCTCAGTTACCTCATCTATAAGATAAAGGGATTAGATACATTAACCTCTAAGGTCTTTCATACCTCTAAATCTATGATCCTATGACTCAAAAGTATAACAAGGGTCCTAGTTTTACAGGTAGCTAGATAGATAGGAGGATAGAACACAGGGCTTAGAGTCAAAAAGACCTGAGCTCAGATACTTACTAGCTATGTGACCCTGGGCAAGTCACTTAACTCTGCCTCAATTTCCCCATCTGTAAAATGGGTTAACAATAATATCCACCACTCAGAGTTGTGAGGATCAAGTGATATATTTATAAATTGCTTAGCACAGTGCCTATTGCACAAGAGGTGCTTAAGAAATGAATGATGTTTATGATTCTGGATATATCAGAGGCTTGTTCATGAAGCTCTGGGATGATGATTGTTATGATGATTGTGGTTGTGGTTGTTGGCAGCTAGTTAGTATGACCGATAGAGCTCTGAGCCAGAGTCAGGAAAACATGAGTTCAAATTTGGCATCAGACACTTACTAGCTGTGTGGCTCTGAGCTAGCCACTTAACCATGTTTGCCTTAGTTTCCTCCTCTGTAAAATCAGCTGAAAAAGGAAATGGCAAATTCCTCCTATATTTTTGCAAAAAAAATAGAATCACAAAGAGTATACTAGCAAAATGACACAACAAAAATATCAAAGGTTTGTCGATGAAGCTCTGGAATCATAGAAAAAATCTTTACAGAATTTGATCAAGAAGTGACCTTGGAGAGAGTAGAAGAAAAGCAGAAAACTGGAAAAAATATTTTTACAGCAGAATTCTCTGATAAAGGCCCTATTTCTCAAACATATAGATAACTGAGTCAAATTTATAAGAATTTGAGTCATTCCTCAATTGGTAAATTGTCGAAAGATATGAATAAGCTGTTTTCAGGAGAAATTGAAAGCTATTTGTAGTCAAAGGAAAAATTCTCTAAATCACTATTGACTAGAGAAATGCAAATTAAAACAACTCTTTGGTGGTGCCTCACATCCATCTGATTGACTAATAGGACAAAAAAAGAAAAATGATAAATTTTGGAGGGGATGTGGAAACATTGGGACACTAATACAGTTTATGTAGTTGTGAATTGATCCAGCCATTCTAGAGGACAATTTGGAATTATGTTCTAAGGACAGCCAAACTATGCATGTTCTTTGATTCAATGATACCACTAGTAGGTCTGTATTACAAACTTAATTTTTTTAAAAGAAAAAAATAATTTTTTTACAAAAATATTTATACTAACTACATAGTAAAGAATTGGAAATGAAGGGATGATCAATTGGGGAATGGCTGGACAAATTGTGATATGTGATTGTGATAGAATATTATTATGGTATAAGAAATGATGAGAAGGATACTTTCAGAAAAACCTGGAAAGGATCTATATGAACTTATGCAAAGTGAAGTGAGCAGAACCAGTAAAACGTTGTATACAATAACAACTATATTTTATGATAATCAACTGTCAATGACTTAGTTATCGTCAATAATACAAAAATCCAAGACAGTTCTGAATTCTTTGATGAAAAATGCTCCTCCAAAGAAAGAACAATTAAGAGTCTGGAAAGCAGATCAAAGCATAATTTTTAAAACTTTATTTTTCTTCTTTTTTTTGGGGGGGAGTCTGTTTCTTTTGCAACATGTCTAATATAGAAATGTGTTTTTCACGAGTGCACATGTATATTTTATAACATATTGCTTGCCTTCTCAAGGAGGGAGAAAGAGAGGAAGGAAGGGAGAGAATTTGGGACTCAATTTTTAAAAAAAAAATTAAGTTAAAAATTGTTTTTACCTGTAATTGGAAGAAGAAAAAGAAGTGACCTTAGAGATCACCTAATTAATCCAACCTTCTCATTTTATAGAGGAAGAAACAGAAATGAAACAACTCACCCAGGGCCACACAGACAGGAAATCACAGAACTAAGGTGAACTCAAGTCCTATAATTTTGAGATCCAGACTTTTTTATACAACACCAGACAAAGCAATTAACTCATGGACGGAGTAGACCAAGGATGGTGGCTGGAACTGAGTGTAGAAAGGTAAATAGAGAGCAGAAGCAAGAAGGTAGAGATGTAGATTGGAACACAGTCTGACACATTTGAGTTCCTTATCAAAAGATGGGTGCTCTTACCTCCATAAAATCAGGAGAAGAGATCAAAGAGTCCAATAAGAAAATGTCCCTAAGACAATGCAGACATGCATTTGGCTGCCAGCCAAACAAGTAGGCAAACGATTTTTTTCTCTTTCCTCCAGATAAATATATTGGAGAACCATTTCCTCAGCAGTGTGAATTTCATTTTATGCAGCTGTACTAGAAGAGGAACTGATACTAGAATATGCTTCCCATCTCTCTAAAAAATATCCACCTTCAGAGAGCTTTCTGGAACTTCTTAAAGAGCCCTACTTGTAAGATGATGGCTGTCCTCTGGACCACACATCAGGTAGAGATGTACACACTAAATTTGGCTGGTTATAAATTATAAATTAACAGTTAGACCACAGTCAAACAACTACAATAGGCAAAACCACCACACAACTCGAGGCAAGACAAAGTAGAAAGCTTTCACTGACATTTTTAAGTTCTGGGAACTAGAAAACCACCAAGAAAGAGAAGCATGAGCTGAATCTGGGGTCCATGTGTCATTAAACTCCAGACCAAGCAATAGGCATATTGTTACTATTAAGTCTCAATTAAGAAGTGACTTGAATCTGCTCTAGATCTTTTAAAATTTTAAGTTTAATGTTTTTAATTAGGAAAAATAATTTCTCTATCTCTCACCACCTCCATTAAAAAAAGGAACCCATGTAGCAAATGTGCATATTCAAGTAAAACAAACTTCTACATTGGCCTTATCCAAAAAATAAGTGGCTCATGTTTCCTCCTTAGCCCTCTGGAATTGTGGTTAATTATAGCATCAATGAGAGTTCTTAAACCTTACAAAATTGTGTCTTTTTATAATTTATTTATTTTTTTTTTGCTGAGGCAATTGGGTTTAAGTGCCTTGCCTAGGGTCACACAGCCAAGAAGTGTTAAGTATCTGAAGCCATATTTGAACTCAGACCCTCCTGATTTCAGGGCTAGTGCTCTATCTACTACACCAACTAGCTGCCCCTTTTTATAATTTATTAATTTTTTTTTCTGTTTCTTCTTACTTCACTCTGCATCAATTAATACAAGTTTTCCCAGGTTTCCATGAAATCATCCCTTTTAAATCCATATGTCAGAATTTTCAATTCAATTCACTTTTCAACTGATGGGCATCCATCTGCTATAGATTTTGCTGCAATATAGAGTAGGTGGGAAGAGGCTTTCTAGTAATGTCTTCTTTCATTCCCCCAGCTAAGAGTGTTCTGTCCTTTCTCAACATTTCTAGAGTGTTTTATCTGAATCTTTGTCTGCTTCCATGGCTTCTTACATATTTTGTTTATCCATTCATTTCTCAAATTTGACAGTTAGATGCCAAATATGAAATATTCCTTCACAGGGCTCACATTTTATAGGGAAATGGTCTGCATATATGTAAGTGTAATGGGATGATGAAGGAAATCTTCTGTTTCCTACTACTTAATTCATTTCCCTCAGAGCTGAACATGCACCCTGGCTCCTTCTGGTAAGCAAGCCCATTGTTAAAGTATTTGTACAAATAAAAATTTCTCGTTAGTTCCACCATGACTGAAGGTTTTATCAAAAATGAGTGATATCTGACCAAGAAAGAGTTGCTCACTCAGTAGACTTTAAAAGTAGAAGAACATTTAGAGGGTCATAAATTTAGGGTGAGAAGAGAACTTCAAGGTCATTGAGTTCAGACCTTTATTTTATTGATAAAAAACTGAAACACAAAGATTAGATGATCTGCTCAAGTTAGATAATAAATAAATGTCTGAGCTGAGAGGTGACCCCAAGTCACTGTACTTGATAGTATTGTTTCCCTTCCACTATTTTTCTCTCTCTTCCATTTATCAATAATATCTAACACATATAATATTTTAAAGTTTAAAAAATATTCTGCATGTTATTTCATTCAATTCTCACAGAGTCCTATGAAAGATGGTGCTATAATTATTTCCATTTTACAGATGAAGAAATCAACTTGCCCAAGGTGACACAAATAGGATTCTAATTCAGATCTTTCTGATTCTAAGGTCAACCCTCCATCCCTCTTTTTGCCCCCTTGTTGAGTATCATATATGTTAGGACTCTGACATCTTTTAAATCTCCCTTCCCTGACTTCTCAGCAGTTATAGGGTTTGTTCTCAATGGCAGTTGAGGGCAGGTGCCTATCCAGATTGAGCTCCAATTTCTGGCTCTTTTATCTGCTTTGTGTTTCTTCTTGTAAGTACAGATGACTGAATTACAATCCTGAGATGGATATTCCTAACTTTGATGCAAATCCTATAAATCTCACAGTTCAAGTGCTCCTGGTTCCAAAGGCTGGCTTCTTAAATAACTTCTTAAAGGAAGATGAGCTCAAAGCACATATAACATGACTTACCAGAAGATAGGGATCTTGTGAATTGCTTAGTAAGGATACAGAGGGTATGAAGGTAAAATGCATTTTCAACAATACCATAAAATGTTTCATTTTTTTAATGTTTCAAATATTAACCTCCAAGAGAGTTTAAAAGAAACTGGGGGAAATTTTCATCATTCTTTGAATATTTGTCAACAGGTAATTATGGATCTTTTGTGTTTTGAGTAAGCAGCTAGGTAGGGTAGTGGATAGAGTATTGGGTTCAGATTTAGGAACATCTAAGTTCAAATCTATTTCAGATACATATTAGCTGTGTGACCCTAGCAAAGTTTGTAAAAAGGGGGCAATAAAGGACTACCCTACCTCCCAGGATTGTTGTGAAGATTAAATGAGATAACATAAATTACTTTGCAAAACTTTAAGTGCTATATAAATGCTAACTACTGTTGTTATTATATGATGAAAGAGATAAATAGCTTTCCTATACCTGATTGATTTTGTACACTGAATGACTATGAAAGATATTCCATCATTCCATTTTGAGATGACCTATATATGAGCCAGACCAAAATTTTATTTGAAAGGTTATCTCCCTTTTTGTAGAGAGGGGTGAAAAGGTGTAGTAGTAGTATGTGTAATAATCCAGAGACAATGAGAAAAATCTTGACCCCCTCTCTTTAGAGGTTAAGTTCCCTCAGGGACTGAATTATCCCAGAACTGGGGCCTCTTAGTGTGAAGGAACAACCCATCATTAACTAGTGTTATTTAACTCACTGGTATTCCCAGGTAACTCTCTAAGGAATTCTATGTTGCCAGAAGGTATATCCTCATAAGTGCAGAAACAAAACAGAACACTGAGATTCTACTGAGGGGTGTTTTTTTTTTTTTTTAATAGCAGCTGGGAGAATCAGGACAAGCCTCATGGTCGTGATAACGCTGAAGCTGAAATTTGAAAACAGCTAAGGATTCCAAGAGACAGAAATAAGATGGGAGGTTAATTCCAGATATGGGAGGCAGCCAGGCAAAGTTCCAGAGATAGAGTGCTGTGTAAAAAGAACAGTAATTAAGTTAGTTTGGTAATAAGTATAGTATGAAAAGAATAATGTGTAAGTCTGGAAAGATAGATTAGAACCAGGATGCAAAGGGCAGAATGGATAGACCTGAAGTCAGGAAGACTCATCTTCCTCGATTCAAATCTAGTCTCAGACACTTACTAACTGGGTGATTCTGGGCAAGTGACTTAATCCTGTTGGTCTCAGTTTCCTCCTCTGTAAAATGACCTGAAGAAGGAAATGGCAAACTATTCCAATATCTCTGCCAAGAAAACTTCAAATGGGTTCATGGAGAGTTTGACATGACTGAAAAATAACTGAACAACAAAGCAAACCAGAAGTTCCATGACTGTGACTTTTTTTTAATCGTTGTGTCCCCAGCATCTGTCATTGTACCTTGAATGTAGTAGGTAATTTCAGGTTGAAATAAATAAATAAGACAGGTACTAGCAAAGGAGGGAGAAATAACTCCCATTAAAGCTGCTTCCAAATTTATTATTTGGAAAGTTTTGCTTGTTTTAATCTGACACTTTCCCTTTAACCCAAATAATTCCTGCTACCATCTAATTCCAATTCTTCTTTATGTTAGAACAATCAATTACCACTCACCCTACGTGATAATTTAATTATTGAACAATCATTTAGTAAGAGCCTACTATGTAACCACCTCCTTTATTCAAACTTCCATCTATTTATAAACATCACAGTTATAATCGAGGGTTTCCCTTTCCAGGTTAAACACTCTTCATTACTCAACTCTTTCTCTCATGGGCATTATATTTTGAGAAATTACTTTAATAAAATACTTGGATGGACATAATCTGAGTTCTGAGAAATTCTAGGAGGCTCACCCACCACCAGATGCTAATTAACAAATTCCTTTGTGGCTCTAATTTGTTGACAATAAAGAAATCTGCCCACACAATCTTCCTCTGAAATTGACAATTCTGCAATAGTAATTCCACCCACTCTTAAGGACACTAAGCCTTCTAACCCATTCATACTCTTCTTTGAATGTCAAAAACTACATGGAAGCTATAAAATTTGGGCTCTGATTCAGTCAACATTTCAGAAATGTTCTTTAATGCACACCTTCCACTTCCCCTCTCTCCTACTTCCAGATACTTTTGTATCTGAATTTCTCTATTCCTGAGAATAAAAGTAACTTGTAACTTGGTGTTTGCAATCTTCTCTGAAGTCCTCAAGTAAATATTACTGTTACATTACATAGGATTGACACTAATGGTTTTTTCTAGACTTTGAACCTATGTTTGGGCCATTAATAATCTGGGTGGTTTTTTTTTCAGTAAACCCACACATTTGAACAGCAAGTCTGCAGTATCTTTGACATTATTACCCTGAAGCATCAAGCTTTACCTGACATTTTGTATTGAGTGTTTTCTCTGCAAGGAACCTCATGTTAGGGTTGGTAGAAAATGATACAGCGCTGGAGCTCTGTGTTAAACAAATGTTAGATGCTTCTTAGCAAAAAAAAAATGATGGAACCTCTTTTATTGCCTATGAAACTAACAAGGATGATGAGTAACAATAATTAGGTCAAAAAAGTTAGAGTAATAAATCAAGAAATCTGGGTTGACCTGGCTCTGACACTTACTGGCTATGTGAGCATGGGCAAGTCTCTTAAATTTTCTGAGCCTCAGTTCCCCATCTGGTAAATGTGATATTTCAAATTATTTATCTAGCAGACCAGAAGTTGCTCACTTTCTTATGTTAAGGGAATCTAGCTCTAAGATTAAATGGATGAGGTTCATTACTGGGGGAGCCTGGCCTCTAAAGAGAGGGGACAGACTTCCTCCCTTCTCATGCTCTCTGACTCGTGTTCCCAAACAGAACCTCAGAGAAAATCACTTAAAACCAGATTGGGTTAAGGTTTAGAGTATCCTTAAAAAGGATCAAAAGAGTCTTCCAGAAAGGCATTCAGTGTAAAAGGGTGATCAGGTATAAGGTAGCAATGCATTTCCTCTATAGGGCAAAAAAGCTTGATACACTGAAGACTTATAAGAATTCATTGACAAATGCCTTAAAACATGAAACAGTCATCTATACCTGGTATTATACTCTCCCAGGAAATTGGTACTTCAAACACAAAAAATAAAACATGCTGAATAGACATTTCAATTTCAATTTGATTCTTCCCTTTCTAAATCATTTCCCTCATGGGGAAAAAGGAGTGAAGAGATACATACACACAGAAAGAAATGGAGATAGATAAATAGATAGAGAAAGAGACAGAGAGACAAAGAGAGACAGAGACAGAGACAGAGTTCCATGCTGCACATTCAGGAGAGAGAGAAAGAAGAAAAAGTAAGACTGGAAGTTGTCTCTCCCATTAAAGTCAACTAAGTGGAGAACACTTCTGGCTCAGTGGCTAGTTATCTTTGATGTAGCCTTCTTCCCCTTCTGCCAATATGATGATGACAAATTTCTGTATAACCCCAAAGTACGTCACCATGAGCATGTATAGACCTGGAAGTTGCCAGTGGGATTCATCTCAGCTTCATGCATCCTCCTATGGGGTATGCCTAACCAGAGCAGATGAGAAAGCTGGGAGCAATTATCTTTTATCTTTTTGTGTACTATCATAACAGCTATGGGTTGTTGTAATTATCAAATGAATGACATTAAAAATTTTGTAAACTTCAACTGAGCTATGCAATATATATTGTTATGATTCACTAGGTAGGTCAGGAAACCTTGCTCTACGGCTTTAAGCATGGGATTATATTTGCTAATTTTCTAAGATATTTCTGGAAAAAGAATGTGCAAAAAAAGTTTGTGCAAAACAATTTTAAACTTTAAGTAGCATGTCTTTTTCCTTTTTATTTTCAACAATCTTCACACTGACCAAGATAAATCCTCTCTTTCTTTCCACTCTCCCTCATTCTTCTCCTTTACTCAAAATATACATAGGTTTTCAAAGCCACTTGATTGTTGTTGTTCATCCTTCATTCAGGAAGAGTACCAATGACATCAGGACTGAGGTGTTTTGCCTTTCAAGTGAATTGGATTTAAGCGAGGCTCAGAACTGAGCAGAGCTATCAGCCTCACTCTCTCTCCTAGTCATCAAAATCCTTATGTTAAGACTATTGGTGATAGCCATTTGAATAAAACTTCTGAAGAAAAAAGTAAGTTCCTGACTACATCCTGACTTGTAATTGTTTAATAGTTCACTAATGAGGCTTGGATAAGAAGAAATGGAATTTCTTTGGGGCTTGAGCTCAACTAACTGGTCAGCTTGGGATAGCCAAATTTTCCCTAACTCTCATGGGAGAGTTGACAGAAAAATCTGAAGGAAACACCTCTTTTTGAACCATGTAGTGCATAAAACAAATTGCAATAGTCAGTCCTACCTTATCCTCCAACATCTCAACTTTAAGTACAGAAGTATCTAATTACTGCCAACTAGTCCATGTTGAGAATGAGAGGCTCTCAAGACTCTACTGATGTAGAAGCTGATGCTCTTATCACCAAACTCCATAAAACTTATGTTTTCAGCAGTTTGGATGTGGACCAATTTCTTGGACTTACTTCTTTCTTTCATCAGAAAGTGAAGTGAATTAATTCAAAAAAGATCCTTAACTAGTAAAAGTTCCCATTACTCTAGGAAGAAGAATGAATCCATCCATCAATCAATAAGTATTTATTAGTTGTCTACATGTAGGCACTGGGGATACAAAGATAAAAATAAAATAATCCATTCCCAAGGAGCTCCCATTTTTGTCAGAGGAAAGAATATAATAAACAAGGAAAACATAAATATACAGAAGTATGCAAGACACACCTCTATATAAAATAAATACAAGGTAATTTAGTGAGAAGGTAGTTCAAGTTATAGGCAGGGAGGGGGAAATTAAAGAAAAAACCTCTTTTCAGGGCAGCAGATGGCACAATGGATAGAGTTCTGAAGTCAGGAAGATCTAAGTTCAAATCTAGCCTCAGAAACTTACCAGCTGTGTGACCCTGAGTAAATCACTTAATCCTGTTGGCCTCAGTTTCCTCATTTGGAAAATGAGCTGGAAAAGAAAATGGCAAATCATTTCAGTGTCTTTGCCAAGAAAACCTCAAATGGGATCCCAGAAATTCAGATACCATTTAAAAATGAGTGAACAACAACAAAAAAGTCTCTTATTTTAGCTCAGATTCTAAAGAAGATACAGAAAACTCATAGCTGCCTACTGATAGCCCCATTACAAATAATAACAATATTATTTAAACTAGAAAGAAATCCCGAGGGACCTTATTCTAACTCCCTCATTTTACAGATGAGTGAACGAAGGTCTAGTGAACTAAAATGTCTTACCCAAGGTAACATGACAATGAAGAGGCAGAATCCAGGATCTCAAATGCTAAATCCTCAAGTCTTTCCATTATATCATTCTGTCTTCTTATATAAGATTAGGAATTGAGTCAAAGAAAGAATAGCCTAGAAATTATCAAAGGCACATAGTGAGCATTTTTTGGGGAGAGGTGATTACTTTTGACTCAAAGTACACACCATGATGGTCCTATGACAATTGGAAGGCACTTCAATATATCTTTTCTGGAAAAAAGTATCTTTTACTTTATAGTTTGTTTTGTCTTTCTATATGACCCACAAATTTGGAGTGATGGAGCAATGTTGATAGGAGACAAAAGTCTTACCTGAGAAGCATGTATTAGAAGGTAGCCTGTGTAAAACTTAAAACCTATATAAATGTCAGTTATTGTAAAGTGTCTATTGTTTGAAGAATGCTATGCTAGACCCTTGGGTCGATATATGATTTAGATAAGACATGGTCCTTGCTCTCAGGGAACTTAGTAATGCATGACATACATAAATAAATATAGTATAAAATTATATAAGACTCTTACATAAGGGGAATGCAAACATGATGTGTGAGATCCAAGGGAAGAAAAGTCATTTACCAATGGTGATCAGGGAAGAGTTCATAGAGGAGGTAAAATTTAACTTGTCAGTTAAAAGATGAATAGGAAATGCAGTAGACAGAAAAGGGCTCTTGTTGGTGTGGTGGTGGTAGTGACAAAGAACATTCCAGGCTTAGGGAACAACTTAAACAAAGATAGATACAAGAGTGAGGAGGATAATTTTGTTATCAGGAGAGGAGATGTAGTGAATGGCCAGAGAGTGGAGGATGAGTTCTTAACCTGGTCCTGTTTTCCTTTGGAAAGAATTCATGATTCCAGAGGACCAAAGATGAAGCATGCCATTTATCTTGTGACAGAAAAATGATACACTCATTTTACAGGATGAGACATATTTTGGGGGAAACTTAGCTGATGAGGTAATTTGCTTTGCTGGGCTATAAATATTTATGACAATAATTTGGCCCCCCAAAATGAATCAGGAAAAGAAAATAGATTTATATCCATAAAATTTTATTTTAAAGTTATTTTTATTTCAATACAATTGGCTTTCTTTGTGATTTCACCTATTCTATTTCACGAATTTAAAATCATTATTCTAAGAAGGCTGTCCATAGCAAAAAGAAAATTAAGAACTCATATAGAGTACATGGAGAAGTATGTGATGAGGTTAAGGAGATAGAGTGACTTCCATATGGTGGAGAACTTGGAATGACAAGCAAAGAATTGTGAACTTTTTTTTTTTTTACTGAGGTAGGAAATAAAGAATCATTGAAGAATTTTGAATAGAGCAGTGTAGAATGACTAAATTGATGCCTAAGGAAGATTACTCTGACAGTAAAAGGATAGAATGAATGAATGAAAAAGGGTAAATGATTAAAGTGGAAAGATTTATTAGAAGACACATTATTGTAATAGCCCAAACTGGTGATAATAAGGGACTAAATGAGTGTGGCAGCAGTAGGAAGAAGGAAAGATGAATGGGACGGATATTGTGGAGAAAGAATTCAACTCAACAAATATTGATTAGATTTTTGATATGGACAAAGAACTGATTTAAGCATTGTGGATGCAGGAAAAAAGAACAAAATCAGTAGTACTTGGAAACTGACTGGATGTCATAGCTTAGGGAGAATCAAAATGAGTTCAAGATAATACCAAGAATTTGAAGACAGGAGATTGGATAAAAAGCTTGTGCCCCTTGGAGGTAATGGAGTCAGAAGGAGGTGAAGAATTTTTTTTAACATGGGATAATAATCTTTGTTTTGGATATTTTGCCTACGGATAGCAGGCCATCCAGGCATAGACAATTAGATATTTCAATCAATTAATCAATAAATATTTATTAAGCACCTAATATGTGCTGAATATTGTGCTAAGAATACAGAAAGAAGCAAAAAAAAAAATACAAACAAACCCAAAACAATCCCTGTCCTCAAGGAATTTACAATCTAATGGGAGAGACAATATGCAAACAAATACAGGACAAATAGGAAATAATAGCAGGAATGCACTGAAATTAAGAGAGGATAGAAACTAGAGCTAGAAAGTGTGGTCTGGGTTTATCATATACTTCTGGAAATTAGCTACATAGAGATGATAATTTAAGCTCTGGAAATGAAGGAGATTACCAAAGGAAAGAGTATATAGAGAGAAGAGAAAATGGCCAAGATCATCCTTAAGGGGATGGCAAGGGCCTGTCTAGTAAAGAAAAGGAAGAGAGTGTATGAGATTAGAAAAGGAAGAGAATAGGCACTATGGAGTTCCTGAAGTCAGGGAGGAGAGATTATCTAGAACAAAGCTTCTTAAACTGTGAGTTGTGACTCCATATAGGATTTCATAACTGAATATGGGAATTACAAAATGATTTATTATCAGTAAATGTTTGATTTGTGTACCTATTTAATGTACCCCTATACCTGGAGTCATGTAAAAATTTCTTGTTGTCAGTGTTTTCACTGTAGTGGAGAGTGGAAAAAGTTTAAGAAGTCCTGATCTACAAGGAAGAAGTAGTTCATAAAAAGGTCATGGAGGATGAACAAACCTTTGGATTTAGTGATTAGGAAATTATTGGGGTGGCATTTGAGAGAAAAGCTTCAGTAGAGTAGTGAGAATGGAAGCTTCAATTTAAAGGATAAAAATGGAAGCCTCAATTCAAAAGGTAGAAAAAATGGAGGCATTGGGTATGGAAGGTTTTTTTTTTAATTTTTTTTCTCCTCCAAAATTTGACAATAAAGAAGAAGCAGAGAGAAAGATGGGGCAGTGGCTGGAGGGTGGGCAAAGTGCAAGGGAAATTATTATTGGGTGACTTGAGCATAATTATGATCACATGGTAAGAAACCAATGGAGATGAAGAAATTGAAGATGTATAGGAGAGTGGATCTGGATGATTTCTGGAATGCTTTAAAGCACAGGCAGCTCCGACTAGGATTTGCAGATTAATCTTAGTTTTGCAGCTGCTGCTTTTGATTAACTTATAGCAATAATTTCCAGGAAAAAATGAATGTATCACTGCCCTTTTGGTGGCTTTTGAATTGAATTGGACAGTTGTCCTTTTAGTCTCTGCAACTTTCAGCATGCCAGCTGCTTTGGATATAACCATCTTTCAGAGCACGTGAAATCAGAGACTCCAGTCAGCGACTTTCATTTAATTCCTTCTCTTTTGGTCAGTTAGATAAAACTGGAATGATATGTAGGAGAAAACTAAGTTCTTAAAACACTCACAGTTAAAGTTTTCAGTACAAGCTGTACTCTACAAAAAAAAAATCCATAGACTAGCTGGGTTAGGAGACACCAGGCGTATTGGGCACTGTGGCAAACTGAACAGTCCTTTCTCTTTTCCTGATGAGAATCCTTCCATTACTGAGACTTCTGAAGCTCAGTACCTGTGACTAGATGAGTTATGGGTCACACATTGTCATGTCTCTGTGGGGAGAATAGGAGGTTGGCAACTTACTCTAAGAACAGAATTTGGGTGATTTTCTATCCTATCCCTCACCTTAGATTTCCTTGATTATTTATAAAGGAAAACTAAACTTAACTCTCTTTAAGATTTTGCTTTTTGAATTAATTTAATTAATTTGAATTGATATTTCAGATGCTCATTCTACTAGAAATGAAAACCTCAAATTCATCTAGCCTGCTTGAAAGATGAATTATGTCTTGATTTGCAAGCTATTTTATTATGTTTGGTGTATTTGTGCTTCATGCTTATTCCTATCATAATTTCTCTTTTTGACCCTATTTCTTCTCCCATCTTCACCTCAATCCACGATGTGTCTTTTTTCTTTTTTTTTTTAAAGGATCCGATAGGAATCTTGAGGAATATTAAGTTTAGATGGGAGGTACAAGGGCAATTTCAGCCCAGATGGGAACTCTAGCCAACTATAACTCTCAGCCTTCCACTTACAGGCAATTGCATCATATTTGTTTGTTGGGAAGATAACAATTTACAGGGAAAACAGTGTAGAAACGATTCTGCTTTGGGAGAGCTTGGGATTCACTGGAAGCATTCTGAGTTTTTCTCTGCACGAATGGCAGCAGATAAACGTGTTTTTCTGCACACCCCCTTGCTCTTCTGGCTCTGTTATTACCCTGCTGCTGCTGCTGGAGGTCATGCCAACTGTTTAATTACATGGAAAGTTATGAAATTTCCAGGGCACCAAAACATTGTTCGACTGTGCATCCTCAAAGAAAATAAACTTCTTTTTCTCAAATGGGGGTCATTTGCCAGTGAACTACTGTGTCTGGTGTGAGCACATGCATAAATCCTATCCAGGGACAGAATATGGTTGGGGGAGAACCTTAATTCACCTTTCCAAAGAGCACCACCGATCCTGAGTACAATAGAGCCATTTTAAACCCAGAGAGAGATTACATCTGAGTACTTCAAGTCAGACTTTTCCTTTCATTGAATGTAAACAATAAAATCTCTCTATGAAGCCTTTCCTGCTTCACTTACGAACAGAGGACTGCATTCTCACCGTTAACAGACCTATAAAACCCTGAGTTTCATTTTTTTTAAAAGTGTTTTTGTTAAAGGGATGATTATGTGGACCTGAATTTTCCCACAATGCCCTTGTCCACAGAGAAAGAGATTTGAGGAGGAAGGGTCTTGTCCAGGGGAAATCAAGGTTAAGGGGTGGGGTGAATATCTGACTTGGGGTTCATTCAGTCTGACACGACTTGGGAACACAGAGGCATCTGCAGTTGTTCTATCTGCTTGCATGCTGGGGAAAAACAAACATTGTAAAAGTTTTTACCCCATTTGGAAAAAAAAAGTAATGAAAACAGACCCTTAGTAATTCTCCTGAACAGTTCTTTTTCGTGAGGCATTAACTGCACTTTCTACAGGAAACAGCTTGCCCAGCGCAGAGGGTGGGGCCCTCTCTTATTTCTCTAAACACTTTGGGTGGGGGGAAGGATAAGGCACAAAATACCAAATGTTAGCTTTAACCCTCAAAGTCCAAAAACTCTAGGTTAAGGAAAGGTCACTTTCAAACATGCTGTAACATGTGGGTCTAAGCTCAGACATCTGGCTAGGTCTTGCCTTCTTGCAGAAGGCTATGTCCTCCTTCCTATGAGAAGCTAAATGGCTGGGGAGGGGAAGAGCCTTAAAATTCACAATATTCAAAGTCATCATAACTTGTAAATTGATTAAAGTAGGAGATGTTGGTCAGGGCACCGGGTTAAATACTGAAAAAAAAAAAAAAAAAGGTTTTTTTCTCTGATTCTCCCTCCTGGAAGCTAATTTAGACCGTATCAAAGTTTTGGTGTGTGTGTTTTAATGAAGGCATTCCTAGTGCCATTGTGCTATAAATCCTGTCTGATCCAACCTTCAAATATTTATGTAAACTGAAATATGTCTGGAAAGAAGTCAAAACAAAACAAATATGCCACACAGCCTCCTCACTCCATCATATCCCTTCTCCCTCATTTACATGCATGCTTAAGCTTCTCCAACTGGCTCCCAACTGTTAGGGGGGTGGTTAATTAGTGATAATTGCTGAGACAATTCCTTTGAGTGCGCTGATGGCCTCCTGCCTTGCCAACCAATTTAGTCTGCAGCTTTCGGCAGTTGTGAAATGCATTAACAGCATTTTTTTTTATTATTGTGGCAGATAAATGCGATTGGGTTAGTCTCCCTATGACTCGCTGCTGAAACAATTATTACCTTTTAAATTATTACCTGTGAGTGAGTCATAGCCTGTTCTCTCTGTGCTGAACTCAGAGTTTACTCTTGTCCTCCCCTTGGGATTAGGATGTGCTTTTTTCCCCACTATGGGGAGCACTTAAGGTCTGGTGGTGTGCTTGGTAGGGCTGGACCGGGTTCTGCCTGCCTGTGATGGGCAGCTCTCTGCTAATAACAGTATTTGTCACTTTCAGATCTGGGTGCCACTGGGATGCCTTCATCCATCTTCTGGCTTTTGCAACTAAACAGTTAGAAAGGGAAGAAGGATGCTTTGTGAAACCCCAAGGAAAGCACCAGTCAGCAGTGTGAATTGTTGGAATGTTCCTTAAAAGGTTTCCTCCTGCTCCTGAGTCTGACATGCAGGAAATGGGCCGATACCTGATTCCTTTTCTCAAGTAGCCTGTGTATAATTGGGGAGAAGGAGCAGAGCAAACCAAAGAGAACATGACTCACTGTGATTTACAAGCAGGTATGAGAGCTAAGGAGCCTGGGAAATGAGCCAGTTAAAGATAGGGAGGATTACTGGAGAGAGTGGAAGTCCCTAGAATAGGGCAATGATGGGACATTTGGGAGAAGATTCCTTACAACTTCTTTCTACCCAGACCCCCATTCAAATCCCAATCAGTGCTTACCATTACAGAGTGTTTGAGCTGGATGATAGATTATGTGGTTCAAGTCCTTTATTTCAAAAATGAAGAAACAAACCTAGAATGGCAAAATAATTTGACTAATATTTCAGGTAGTATATTGTATTTAGAGGCAGCTGTGTGTTATAATGTATAGATGCTGGACTTGGAGTTTGGAAAACCAAAATTTGAATCTGGCTGCAGACATTCATTAATTATGTAACCCCAGGAAAGTCTATTAATCCTGTTCCCCTCAGTTTCCTCATCTGTAAAATAAACTGGAGAAGGAAATGCAAACTACTCCAGTGACTTTGCCAAGATAACCCCTAAAGGGGTCACAAAAAGTCTAAAATTACTGAAAACAACTTAACAACAACAATCAATCCAGAAAAAAATCAGACTTATTAGCTGTCTGAACCTAAGCAGGTGATTTAATGTCTCTTAGTCTCAGATTCTTCATATGTAAAATGGGAATAAGAATAGCACCTACCTGCCAAGGTTGTTGTGAGGATCAAACTACCTAACATGTAAATATTTAGCAAACCTTAAAGTATTATAATAAATGCTAACCAGTAGCAGTAGCAGAGAAAAGGTAGTAGTCCATCCAGGATTCACACCCTGCTGTGCTTTTTCTGGTATACTACAGATCCTCTCTTACTTAATTAGCTTGCTTGGGGATCTAGCATTTATTAAATTCTCATTGGCTACACCCTTCATCTTTCTATGCTTTAGACAGTTGGAGATGGACAGTCTGTAAAGACCTGATGGAAGAGTAAGTTCAACAGACTTTTGATGAAGGGAAGGGGCTTTTGGTTTGATAGAAAGAAGGTAGGGAGGATACTGGAGGCGGGAAGACTGGCCTGTGGGTCAGGTGTGACATGGAGGGGTGGCAAACTATTGGAGCAAGGCCAGTGAGGAGGAGGCCAGTTCAGAAAGTCTGCAGGGGAGGGCAGGGGTATGGAGAATCTTTATTTGGATGTCAGCAAACCTTCAGTTTTCTGGGCAGTGGAAACTTGTGCTCACAAAGAATGATACTTTCAAGACAATTCTTGCTTCTGAGTCTAGGATAAATTGATTGGGGTGGGGAAAAGAGAAAAGCCGGAAGGGAGAAGTCTCTCACATTCAGTAGTTCAGGTGTAAGGGAAGGAAGGCCTAGAGGAAACCATGATATATTTTTAGGTACCTCTGAAACTAACTCAGTTTAGTGAAGGGTAGTTAGGAGAGCACAACAAGTACTCAGTCTCTTTAAAACCAAAAATCAAACACCTCAAAAAATGATAGAAAAAATTACTGATTTTTTACACCATGTTCTCATATATTCAATAATTGAACAATCAAGTAATCAACAAGCATTTATTATGATTCTATTCTTAACTCTATACTAGGTACTTAGAATGCAAAGACAAAAATTAAACTCTATTGTGGGAGACAATCACCCCCCCTCAAGTTCTTTTTTTAAAAATTCTGTTCCTGAAATTAGTAAGGCCTTAAAGAGAGTTGCATGATATGGATGAATACATGAGGAAGTTGAGGCTCAAAAAGGAAAAAAGATCGAGGGAGACTTCTCTTTACCCCAAATCCAGTATTTCTTTTGCTATGGCATGCAAAAGAAATATCACAATTTCTCTTAGAATGTCTCTTAGTGACACTATTAGATTCAGAATCCTTGGTGGAATGAAGTATTGGTGTGGCCTAAAATCCTGAATTCTTTAGTCCTATTTCTCATCTTTAGAATCACTTTATATTTACAAATATTTTGTATTTATACTTCTTGTGTAGGTGTTTTCCATAGTAGAATGTAGACTCCTTGAGGGCAGGTAATATTTCATTTTAGTGCTTGATGGAGTAGGCACTGAAGTATTTATTGAACTACATTGTTTTTTGAGTTGAAACAAAACTCTCTATAAAATTTTTTTATTTTACTTTTCTGCCAGGAAAATTAAGGCAAAAACTAGTAACTAGCTAGCCCTTTAATGTTTATAATGTTTATAAAGCACTTTACCTCTATTATCCTATGTGATCTTTAGAAATCTAAGTAAGGTACTCTGAGAATAAGGAAGAAAATCTACTTTCTCTTTAAATTAAACAATTGCCTCAAGGCTCTTTTTTCTAATTTAATGAAGTTCTACTACCCACATATGCTTAAACAAGGTATGGAGATGACCCTAGCTTCTTGAAGGCTATACCAATGGAACACAAGTTCTCACAGGAGCTACCAAGCTGTCAAGGCTTTTAGGATGGACATGGTAATAAAATAGCCCACTCTCTAAGACCAGCCTGATTAAATGTAGCATGTGACTGTCTTGACATATGGCTTATGGAGAAGCAAGAATAGACGTCTCTAGTGTCTCCTTCTCCTACTTACCCCAAAGGAAAACTTTAAGAAGCAGGAGATTAGGGTCAGAGGCAGGCTAATCTACTTTTGAGAGAAAGGGAGTCCCATGCTAGAGTTATATCTGTCCCCCTTCAAATATTGTTGAACTAGGAGAAATAACTTTGAGCTTCAAACTAAATTCCTGGTCTCTGTTCATTAACAGGGGAAAATGGCACCAAACTCTGGATCCAAGGTTTGACTCCTTTTCTACTAGATGCTAATTTTACAGTGCATTTGCATAGTATGAAGCAAAGAAACCCATTCATTCAAGTTGATAGAAAAACAGAAATTAGACAAAATATACACTTAAGAATATATGTCAGGATTTCAGAGAGGCCTGGAGGGACTTGCATGAACTGATGCTGAGTGAAACGAGCAGAACCAGGAGATCATCATACACAGCAACAACAGTATTACATGATGATCAATTCTGATGGACATGGCTCTCTGCAACAAAGAATTGTCTCAAACCAGTTCCAGTTGTTCACTGAAGAAAACCATATACACCCAGAGAGAGGGAAATGAAATGTGGACCACAACATAACATTTTCATGATCTCTATTGACATTTGCTTGCATTGTGTTGACTTTCTCTGATTTTCTTTTTTTTCTTGTAGATAGGATTTTTCTTGCATAACTTCTCAAGCATTTCAACATTATTAACATGTAGTGGACTTCCTGCCATCTAGGGGAGGGGAGGGGACTGGGGGTAAAATTTGGAATGGAAAGCTTTGTAAAGATCATTGTTGGGGAACTACCCATACATATGTTATACAAATAAAAAGCTTTAATAAAAAAAAAGAATATATGTCAGACAGTATAGATTGAATGAGGTATCTCTTTGGAAGTGGGCTAACTCAGTGAGAGAGAGAGAGACAGAGACAGAGACAGAGAGAGACAGAGAGAGAGAGGGGGGGGGGAGGAAGGGAGGAAGGGAGGGAGGGAGATAGAGTCCTAGTTCTTAGTTGGAATAGTTTCAATAGTCCTTGAAGCTGGAAGCAGAAGAACCCCAACAGACTAAAGAGATGGAATCTCTTTTCTGTTCTTTCTAATTCTGTCCTGTTCTCTTCTCCATCCCCAGACTCAACAGATATGGACTATTAGTCTTCACCAATAAAGGGAGAGTCCTATTTCAAGGAGCTTTGGAATTTGGTTTATATAAATATAGAGGGGCTCATCATCAGAAGATTGGGTTTGCAGGTAATCATTTTTTAGACCATAAAAACTCATGAAACTGAAAAACACCACCACAAAAGGGCTCTCACTCCTACATGTGGCCCCTTCCATTTCCTTAGTGACGGTCTCAAAGCAAAGCAAGAATCGACAGAGAAGGTTTTGAATAGCCTAATTCTTTGATTGCCTCAACTGTAAAATGGAGAGAATAAGAGCATTTACCTTTCAGGATTGTTGTGAGGATGAAATGAGATAATTGTAAAGCACTTAATATAGAACCTGGCACATAAAAAGTGCTAAATAAATGCTTATTCCCTCCCTGTGCCATATCAGTTTATAATTTTACATTAGACAATGATTACACCAAAGGAGTCTCGTATCCTGAAAAGAATTTGGGGTCTGAATTTTTTGAGGAAAGATTGCCCAAGATCACACAGCTAATAATTATCTAAAGCCCAAATTGAACTAAATTCTCCTGAATTAATGACGTATCTACTGAGCTACCTAGGTACCTACCTAGCTACTGGAAGGAACCAAAGAACATCTACCTTAATTTTATCAACATAAATGAAATCAGAGAGCAGAAAGAAATGACAGCTGAATAAAAGAATAGATCACAGTTTTTCTTTGAGAGGTGATTTGAGAAATTCATAAGATCATGAAATTTTAGATATCTCAGAAATAATTTAGTTGTTTTCATAGGATACTGACTTTTGCTCATACTGCCTTGCTGTATTCAGGATGAACTTAGGCAAACAGGCCACGTGGAAGATAATTAAAACTTTTTTTTGCTAATATCTATTGGTGAAAAATAAAAAAAATGAGAAAGCATATGAAAAGCTTGAGAAGATCTTTCAAAAGAATTCAAAATATTCCTTGATACTCAATGACTTCATGGTAATAGTGGGCTGAGAGAAAATTTGCAAAAGTTGTAAGACAAAAAAACACCACTGTTTGGAATTAAGAAATGAAAGAGTTTAAAGTTTTAGAAATGATTCAGAATTCTCACACCTGCCTATCATTAGTGATTTAATGAAGAAAAGAGTTGGAATATGCTAGAGGTCATAAGCATTGAATATTACCAAAAAACCCAAAATGGATGCTTTTGATACCTAGCTGTCTCCATGAGGCAAACTCAGGAAAGGTTGAACTAAACTTCCAAGAAACAGAGATGAAGAAGGAAAGTATTCTAGACATGGAAGACAAAAGCAAAGAGATGGAAAATAAAATATCAAATATAGTTAGTTTGCCTGGAGCATTAGAGTACATAAGATAAATTAATATGAAGTCAAGAAGAAAAGCAAATAAGTTTAGAAATACAGGTTTGGATGAGATTATGGAAAACATTAAATGAAAAGATAAAAGACAAAAAAGAATTTTATTTTGTCCTGGAGGCTACATTGAGCACCTATTTTAGATGGCTTCATGGCCGTCAGAACAAATTATTCTCACCTACCCATTCTGCTGAGGAAGTTTTCATATGCTTAGGATAGACATTCTCTTAATTCAATGATGGGTTTGAAGACTGTTGCTTACCCCCAATCCATCTGCCTTTCTTCCAAAATGGTTTTACCAGAATGTAGTTATTGCACTTGTTATAGCATCTTGGAGCCACAGATGAGAGCTGAGTGCCAGATAGACACCAAAGGTGGATGAGCAGCTCTGAAAAGGGCTTAGAAGGCCCTCACATCAGAGATAGTAATTCTTCTTGAACATCCTGTTTTCATATGATTATTGTTAGATTGAGATTATTCTTTTGAAAACTGATTTTCGTATCCTTTGGCCATTTATCTCGTATGGAAAGGCTCTTGGTCTCATATATTTGTCTTAATTCTCTATATTTCTTAGCCACTAAGTATTTTTTCATGATAAATGATGCAAATATTTTCTCCACTCAATAGCATCTCTTCTCAGTCTTGGTATATTGTTTTTGTTAATGCAAAAAAATTCTAAAAATTTCTTTAATCAAGGCTTTCTCTTTTAACTCTTATGATCAACTTTATCCTTCTATGATTTAAAAAATTCTTCACCTTCTGCCCTTTTAGCTAAAGTTATGAAAGATTTCTTTTACTCATCTCTGTCTTTTTTTTTAAAGTGATTTTTGGTAACCAAATCTTGTATCCATTTGTAGCTTATGATTGTATATCGGTAAGATGCTGCTTTAAATCTGATTTGTCTCACTAATTTCTAGTTTCCTATCAATTCTAGATATATGGATATTTTAAATAAATACCATACTCTTGAGCTCATCAGTGACTGTGGGCTACTGGGTTTTTATTAGTACTAGTACTTTTGGTTCTCATTTGTCTACTCCATTCCACTGATCTTTTCCCAATAATGTGGATGATTAGTCCTTTATAATATAGCTTGAGGTCTGTTAATAATCTCAGCTTTGTTTTTTTCCAATTTAAAAAAAAAAAAACGTTACTTTGAGATTCTAGGCCTTTTGTTCTTCCAAATGATTTTTATTATTGTTTTATCTTAAGTCAGCAAGCATTTATGAAGAGAAAATAAGGGGAAAATATCAAGGATGGAGAAAAATTTGTGAAAATTCAGCCATGGAGATGGGATACTGTGGTATTTGAGGAATAGCAAGGAAGTCAATATCATTGTGTAGCAGAATATGTGAGAGGGCAATCAGGAAGGAAGAAAGTATAAGAAGACTTGAAAAATATGAAGGGAACAAGTTATAAAAAGTTTTGAAAGCTAAATGGAAGATTTACATTTGGTATTGGAGGTTATGATCCACTAGATGAAGGGAAAAGAGTGATATGATCAGACCTGTGCTTTAGAAATATTCATTTTGTAACTGATTGAAGAATAGACTAGAGGGGAAAGATGAGGCAGGGAGGCCACCCAGAAAGCAATTGCTATAGTCCAAGAATGGCATAATGAGGGTGGTGGCAATGTTGGAGAAGAGAAGGAGCTCGTCTATGTGTGAAAGATATTGGGAAGTTAGAATTGACAGGATTTGGCAACAGATTGTACACAACAGATTGTCTTTTCTATAAATTATCTCTTGGGTAGTTTGATTGGTATAGTATTATATTGATTAATTAAGGTCAATTGCCTTTGGTTTAGAAGGGATTTTAGAGGTCATCTAGTTCAAATCCTTCCTTTTTCAGATAAGGATTAAGTGCTTAATCCAAAAGAGATCAAGTAACTTCCTTAAAATCAGACAAGTAGTAAATTGCAAACTTGAAAATATCCCCCCCTCCATTGAAGCCTTAAATCTTTTTTCCCTTTTTTGGAATATTTCCTCCCTCCTAACAAATTGGAGGGAGGAAAATAGTCTATCCCAGAAGGAAGATCTATACTCTCTCTAAGATTTAAGCCTTTAAAAATAAAAAAGAAAGAAAAGAAGAAAAAAAAAAACCAAAACTACTTGTGGGTATTTACATCTAAACCCTAAGTGCCTGATCAAAATTTTCATATCAAATTATTTCCTCTTGTAATTATGATAGATGTAATGATATTCTCTTCCATAATCTCAACAATTTCACATTCACACCCACCTCCTCTGCAGAAGCAGGAAATAGGAATTTATTATTATGTAACAGACACTGTACTAATCACTGGGAATATAAATACACCAGTTGGTCCCATCCACCTATGTACTCTATCAATTTCTCTTACCCTTTCATTATTCCATTTACCTCATCTTACCTTGACTTGTTTTTACCAACTACCTTATTCTTTAGTGTCCTTTTCAGCTTTTACTCCCTAATCTTCTTTGAATTTCCTTAAAACTTCTTGAAACTTTTGTCTTAATTATCTTTGATTGCATTCCTCTTTCAATGCTGATATACATTCTAAAGTAGCAATTGGTTCTGGAAATTGTTCTCTTTCAGATTTTCCTTAATTTCTTCCAAATTTCTCCTCTACAAATTCAACTTCTGATCTGCTTCACTAATCTAAATCCCTTCAAGTCCCCCACATGATTCCTTTTTCCTTCCAATTAAGTTTATATTTTCTTCTTCTTTCTCCTATTTTACGCTGACCCTCCTTCCATAGAAGTCTAGGAATTTTTGATGATGATAGCATAAGATATTTGATCTCATTAAAATCATCTGTTCTTTGAAAATAACTCTCCTTCATATTATGACTTTAGGTTTTGTTGAAGAATCAGATTTTACATTGATTATTGTTACATTATTGTTACATTATTGCAACCTTGATATGACATCATTCCATATTGTATCATAATGAATTGTCTACATGTTTTATGTCTCATCATTGAATACAAGCAACTGGAGGGTAGGGATTGTATTGTGTATTTGTTTTTAATTGTTATGTCTCTAGCCACCGAATACAGAACTTTGTGCCTGCTGGGTGCTTATTAATTCTATATTTAATTGAGTTGAAGTGGACAGATATGAAGTTAGAAAAGAAGTTTGGAGAAGTAAAAGACTATGAAAGAGGTAGAAGGGAATGAAGGGAACATCTGTCTTTGGGGAGTAGTAGAGTGGAGTTATTCAGGCTATTGGGGTCTGTGTAAACTACACATTGGAACTGAATTAGATTAGACCTGGTAAAGCATATAGAACTAACCTTATTTCTACATTTATTAGGAGAGTTGAGGGAGAGTTCCCTGTTATTGATTGGGGGGCTGGGCAAGGAGAATGGGGTAGCAATATGTTAGAGAAGAGAAGAATGGAGAAAGAGTAACCAGGTTTCTTTCAAGAAGAAAAAAGGAATTGAGATAGAAAAGGGGTGGCTTTAGGTAGCTGGACACCAGAGACCCTCATCACTGAAAAATTTATAGGTAAGACATAACAACCTCTTAACCTGGTCAAGAGTAGACTACATAATTTTATTACACCTCTAACTTGTTTTCCCACACACACTGTAGTTTGTTTTAGTAGAAATCCTCCTGAATGTAAGTCAGCCTAGTTATTGCCACACTACAAACACAGTCTGTGTTTGAACTGTGTCTGAGGTTGATGCTGAGTCACTACAAATATGTAGGAAGGACATATGGGTGAGGATTTGGAGAGGGTGATTTCTTTCTTTCTTCCCTCCTATTAATAAGCTCTGAGAAGTTTTACTGAAAGCATCTAGTAGGAGCCTGCTACTTTGCTACATCCACTTTGTTCTCCTTATTGCCTGTAAGCCTATCCATGTAAGTCATGATGATGACAATGTTCCTTGACCAGCCTGGTTAAACTTTAGTTTAGCTGCTGCTTTCAGCCTTACCCTAAGTTGAAATACTATTGAATACTGATTAATTAAAAAAAAAAAACTCTTCCAAATCTAAGAAACTAGTTGTGAAATCACTTTTCTGATTACATTTTACAAGCTTAATTAGTAATCTGGGAATTAAACCTCTCAAACCTGACAAAATGAAAGCCTGAGATACTCCCAGAAAATACCTAAGATTTCCCAGAATGTTGCTTGACTCATCCATCCCTCTTTCTTCCCTCCAGCTGTCTGGCACATCTTGCTCCTTCATGCAGAATTGATCCATTTTCTGCAGCTGGAGGGATTGCTGAGGTCATCAAGGACCCTATTCTAAAGCTGTCCATCAAAAGGGGTAATTTGAAAAACTCTGCTCGATGGGAGCCCAGGGAAAGTTGGATTTTAGAAGTGAACAACATACTCTGAAAAAAATGCACTTAGTGTATCTTGATAGAAGAAAAGTGTCTAGAACAAGACAGACCATAGTTTATCTTGTATTTTCAAGCCATATTAAATGGATTGTGTCCTAGGCACCATGCTTGATTAAGATGGTGAAAGAAACTGAAAACCATGCCGCAGAATTAAAACAAGTAGGAAGATTTATCCTGCAGGAGAAAAGATTTGGTGAGGGGCACATGATCACTCTATTCAGATATTTGAAGATGTTGGTGATTGAGACATTCAAAAAATTAGACTGCCCATTACTCTTGAGTCCCTTGACTTCTTCCTGAGCATTCTCTTTATTTTCTGAAGGGACTATGGAGAGCTGAGAATTCAGTCTTTGGGGAATCAGAGAGCTCAAGACTGGTGTACAGTAAAAAGAACACCAAATTTAGAGTTAATTGACCTGAATTCAAGTATTGGCATTTACTATCAGTATGACCTTGGACACACCATTTGACTTCCATGAGAGATAGAATGGGTGTGCTCAGTTAAGTTATTGATTTATGTTTTAAAAGTATTTGTTGGGGTAACTAGATGGCACAGTGGATAAAGCCCCAGCTCTGGAATCAGAAGGGCCTGAGTTCAAATCCAGCCTCAAACACTTAATATTTACTGTGTGAAACTGGGCACTTTACTTAATCCCAATTGCCTCAAAACAACAACAACAACAACAAAACCCCAAAACCAAAAAACAAACAAAACCAGTTTGAATCTTGAATCTAAAAGTACTTGTTAATCAGCTCTCATGAGTTTATTGGAATTGTACCTCAGCTTCCTCACCAATTAAAAGAAGTTAGATTAGATGTTTTTCTTCTCTAAATCCTTCTCTAGATGTTACAACTTCCCCCAGTTTTTCTTCTCTAAATCTATGATATTACATATTCCCCCAATTTGAGATCACTTTATGGGGATTAACTCTCTGCTCTCTTCAGGGTGGTAAGGAAGCATACTCTGTCTTAGTCTGGTATAGAATCTGATCTCCATAGATCCAATCCAAAATTGGCTCGAATCTAAAGACTATACAGTTCTATTCACATATATTTCCCTATGGGTTTCCAAATACATAACTTCTTCTTTTCAACATAAATTCACTTTCTCCAGAGATGCCTAATTACCCTAGTGACTGGTAACAAGCTATCTCCCTGGCTTTATTGAACCAGAGCCAGACTGCTATATCTCCCCTTCTGAATCATAGGCAGTGTCCCTGAGGGATGGGGTATTTCTTCTTTAATGCTTTTGGCTCAAACTTCTAGTATTATGAGGTTCTCCCCAGTCCCTCACACTGTTAGGTGCTGGTGATAAAAATCCAAATTCAGTTTAGTCAATTAATAAATAACAATTAGTTTTTATAAAAGGCATATTTACTTTGAAAATAAAACAAGAACAAAATCAAATATTCCTCCCCAGCTCCTCAGGGGCACAAATCTCTCCCCTACTAGCTTACTCTCTGGAATAAGCTGACAGACTTAATGCAGTTTCTACATGGCAGTGGTCTCAACAAGATCACTTACAATGGGGCAGTCCTGCTAGATGAGTTCTTTCTTCTTACTTGAGGCATTAATTTCAGCAAACCTGGCATAGATTCTACTCAGACTTGCTGATGATTTTATATCTTCATCTTCCAAAACTCATGAGGTCATAGATTGTGACCTTACCTAAAATGAACACCTGGATCCATTTTCAATTGGTCACATCATAGTCCTGGAGAGGAAGGAACTTATAGCATTGTCATTTATTATATTCTTTCAGGAAGGAATCAAATCAAGAGAAAAGGACCAATCAAGAAAGAGAGAGCGAGAGAGAGAGAGAGCAAGAGAGAGCGAGAGCAAGAGAGAGAGCGAGAGAGAGCGAGAGAGAGAGAGAGAGAGCGAGAGAGAGAGAGAGAGAGAGAGAGAGAGAGAGAGAGAGAGAGAGAAGTACCCCACAGTTATGGTTCTGCAATTGCAGCCAGTTGAAAAGAATGCCAGTTGCCATGTGGTTAGTGGAGCAGAACCAGTTAAGAAGGTATACATATGCTCCAAAGACTCTCCAAGGCATTTCCGTTACACATAATTAAGGTTCTCCAGATGCAAGGTTCCCAGCCTCTTCCTTATGAGGAGTTGTATCAGGTCAGCATATCAGTGTACTATGGAAATCAATAAGGACTACAATTATTGTCCTTAACAGTCCCCTTTACACCAGGTATGGTGTCGGTGGTGCATTTTAACTCATAGTCAGTCATCAAAGAGGTAGTAGAGATCAAGGTTCAGACTCAGTCAATCAGCAATTACTTCTTGAATACCAGTTTACTTACAAAAATGGGTCAACAGATTTTCAAGACAACAATAATTATCCCATGTATATTTGGTGTTTTAGAAAAGCTGCCAAATTTGTTCTTTGAAAATTGAGGACAGATTCACAATACCTGGCAATTTTAAACCAACAAAATATCTAAGCAAAAGAGTTCCGTTCACATTGGCTACAAATACCAACTAAAGGCTGTATGATGATGGAAACAGAACTTGTATTTGTAGGCTGGAAGCACATGTTGTCAATATGATCATGCTGTAAATTAGCTACCATAAATTAGACAACTTGTTTAACTTCTTTGGGTTTCCTTTTCTTTAACTGTCAAATGAGATAGGACAACGTAATCCATTTCAGCTGTAATACCCATGATTCCATATAATACTTCATGTTGCAATAGAAAGAACATATTCAGCATCAAGAAAGTTATTATTGTATTCCCCTACATTGATGATGCTATCTCTCCTTATTTTATTTTTTATTTAATATTTTATTTTTTCTAGTTACATGTAAAACAATTTTTTACATTTGTCTTTAAAGCTGAGTTCCAGATTCTCTCCCTTCCTCCTTCCTCATTTCCCACCCTCATTGAAAAGGCACATGTGAAATTGTGGAAAACAATCCCATAAAAGGAATACTACAAAAGAAAACATTAATCCCTCCCCCCCAAAAAAAACCTCAAGAAAAATAAAGTAAAAAAAATCTTCAATCTATATTCAGACACATTCAGTTCTTTTTCTAGGTACAAATAGCATTTTTTCATCATAAATCCTTCAGATTAATCTTGAATCATTATATTGCTAAGAATAGCAAAGTCATTCACAGCTGATCATCCCACAATATTTCTATATGTACACACTACATTTCAATTTGCATGAACTCATGGAGGACTTTCCAATACCTATCTTTTTCTGATAGTGGAAGAAAAAAGAGGGTCAGGTAAGAAGATGTGATAGATTTTATAAACTAATTATTTTCTTTATTTGACAAATATCATCAAACTTGAACTTTTCCATAACCTACAGAAGAACAGAAAAAGAGTATAACACATAACATCAGAAATCTCTACAATGTATAGTTACGAAGGTCTATAGAGGGCAGCAAGAAGGACTTGGTGGGAATTTTAACAGAGAGGAGATGGTAGCTGAGTGATAATGGCACTGGGAGGACCTAAAGGAGGCAGTGGAAAGAAAATATTGTGCTTGCCTTTTACCTTGTGTACAAAGTGAATGAGAGAAAATTTGGCCCACACCCGAGGGTTGTGAGGGGGATTGTGTATTCAAGCGAAAGTTAGATTTTAAGGCATACCAGGAGATGTCATGGGGGGGGAGATTTAGATTCAAATATGAATGGAAGGAGGGAAAGAATATTTATTTATTAAGTACCCTCTATGTGCCAAATGCTTTATAAAAATTAGCTCATTTGATCCTTACAACAAATTCCCTTTCAAACAACTTTATTTATTTAATTATTTTTTGCTTTTTGCTGAGGCAGTTGGGGTCAAGTGACTTGCCCAGGGTCACACAGGTAGGGAATGTTAAATGTGTGAGACCAGATTTGAACTCAGGTCCTCCTGACTTCAGGGCTGATGCTCTATCCACTGTCAAACAACTTTAAAAGAGTTCATCAGATCTGGAGTGGCAGAGGCCACAAAAGTTTGGGGTGAGACATATTTCCAGCCCTAAAAAATATAGGAGATTGGCAAGAGAGATCTGTGATACTGGAGTGAGGTTGGTCCATTTAGCAGTTAGAAGTCGTTTTAACAGTAGCATCAGCAGCTTTGGGATCTCTCATCCCAGGGACAGTGAAGGGGTCAAACAACTTGTCAGAAACAGATTATAAGGAATTTGAAACCAGCATTATGCCCTATCTGAAAACTCACTTCCCATATGATGTTCTGACTCATAGTTCCAGAAAAGAGAGGAATATCTGTCATTAGTCAGAAGGGACAAGGGTTCTTGGTCACCAGTTTCAGGAAAGAAAGAAGCATTAGCATTTGTGCCTTCAGCAGAGCAGGGGACCTGGTCACAGTTCTCAGACCAAGAAGAACAGTAGTATTTGTGGCTGCAGGAAAGCAGGGACCCTTCCTGTGTAAAGACCAGAACAGAGACTCAGAGAACAATGATCATAGTATAACCCCACTTTTGGGAACATTGAAAAGTTGAGAACTAGATCTGAAAAATAGCAAAATAAAAAGCCTCAAGCATGGGACAGTGCCTTACCCCTCCTACCCCAGAAACAGAGCCCAACTTTGATATAAAATTCAAAGCTAATAATTAGTCTGGGAAAAGAAGAAAACAACAAAACTTAAAGTTAGTATGATGACGGGGAAGATCAAAACACAAATTCAGAAAAAGACAACAATGAGGAAAATAAGTTATAAGCAAAGCACTGAAGAAAAATGCACATTGGACATAAGCTCAAGAAGAATTCCTGGAAGAGTTAAAGAGACAGATAAAAGTGGTACAGGAAAAATTGGGAAAAGAAATGTGAATGATGCAGGAAAATTATGAAATGAGAATTAATAACTTGGTAAAAGAGACATAAAACAATACTAAAGAAAATATCTTAAAAACAGACTTGGTCAAATGGTAAAAGAGGCACAAAAATCACTGAAGAAAAAAAAATTCAAGTAAAGGGCAAAGATTTATTATGCTGCTAAAAGTGGGCTAAGTTCCAAAAGAATTTAACCAGAAAAGAATCCTTAAAAAAGCAGAATTTGCCAAATGGAAAAGAAGGTACAAGTGCTCACTGAAGAAAATAACTCCTTAAAAGTTAGAATTGAGCAAGTGGAAGTTAATGATTCCGAGACAAAAATAAAAACAAGGTAAAAAAAAATAGAAGAAAATGTAAAATATCTTACAGGAAAACAACTGACTTGGAAAATAGATCTAAGAGAGAGAATTAAGAATCATTGAACTACCTAAAAGTGATGATTTTACAAAAAGAGCTTTAAATTCATATTTCAAGAAAGTATAAAGGAAAATTGCTCCAATATCTTAGATTAAGAGGGTAAAATATAAGTAGATAGAATCCACTAATCACCTTCTAAAAGAAATTCCCAAATGAAAACTTCCAGGAATAATATATTCAAATTCCAGAGCACCCAGATTATGAGGAAAATATTTATTATAAGCATCAAAAAAGACATCACTTAAATATCATGGAGCCAAAGTCAGGATTATACCAGATTCAACAGCTTCCATGTTAAAGGAATGGATGGTTTTGAATATGATATTCCAGAGGGTAAAAGAGCTAGAATTACAACTAAGAATAACCTTCCAAAAAAAACTGAGTATAGCACTTCAGTGAAAAAAAATAGATATTTAATGAAATAGAAACTTTCAAGCATTCCTGATGAAAGGACCAGAGCTGAATAGAATAGAAAATTTGACATTCAAAAACAAAACTCAAGAAAAGTATTAAAAGGAAAACATTTTCTTAAAAGGTACCATGAACAATGAAGTAATATTAAATTTTTTATAACAAGTTACTCTGATAAAGACCTTGTTTCTCTAATATGTAAGGTACCGAGTCAAATATGTTAAAAAATTCTCCAACTGATAAATGATAAGAGGATATGAATAGTCAATTTTCAGAAGAAGAAATTAAAACTATCTATGGTCATGTGAAAAAAAATTCTCTAAATCAATATTGTCTAAAAAAAATCACATTAAAACAACTTTGAGGTACCACTTCACATATCAGAATCGCTAACATGCATGACAGATGAGGAAAATGACAAATTCTGGAGGGAATGCGAAAACATTGGGACACTATTGCACTCTGCACTCTTGGTGGAGTTGTTAATGGACACAACCATTCATTCTAAAGAACAATTTGAAAGTAGGTCCAAAGGGCTATAAAACAGTGCATGGTCTTTGACTTACAAGGTCTCAAAGAGGTAAAAGGAAAAGCACCTATATAGAGAAAAATGTTTATAGCTGCTCTTTTTTTTTTTTTTTTTTGCAGTGACAAAGAATTAGATATTGAGGGGGACATCCATCAACTGGGGAATGGTTGAATAGCAGTGGCATATGATTGAGATGGAATACTATTATACTATAGACTGGTTTCAGAAAAACCTGGGAAAATCTGATGCAAAATGATATATAAATTAATGCAAAGTGAAGTGAGCAGAATCAGGAATATTGTACACAGGTACACAGAGTCAGCAGTACTGTAATGATTATCAGCTATGAAAAATTTAGCTAATATAATCAAGATGATGATCCAGGACAATTTCAAAGCAGACATATTGAACAATGCTATTCTCATCTAGAAAAAATCAATGAACTGAGTGCAAACTGAAATATATTTTTCTACTTTCTTTTCCTTCCTTCCTTCTTTCTTCCTTCCTTCCTTCCTTCCTTCCTTCCTTCCTTCCTTCCTTCCTTCCTTCCTTCCTTCCTTCCTTCACTCCCTCCTTTCTTCCCTCCTTTTCCTCTTCCTCCCCCTTTTCTTTTTTCTTTCTTTCATTTGGGATATGGCTAATATGGAAATATACTTTGCATGATTTCACATTAATAATTGATATATATGATATATATATATATATTGCCTTCTCAAAAGATGGTGGAGGGAAGGAGAGAATTTGGAACTCAATTTTTAAAAATTTATTAAAAAAAGAAATCAGTAATAAATTTTAAAAAGGCAAATGTTACAGTTCTTTTGCACAAAAAAGAGTATATAGACATATTTCTATAGAATGCTAGTTCTCAAAGATCTTCTTTCTCATCCTGCCAGTTAACAGGATGGTTTATTTAGTGATAATTGCTTTTAGGAAACTTTTTGCTGAAACATAATTAACCCCTGACCTCCCAGCCTTTTGAGAGGGGAGTGTCCAGGTCTAAAAGAAAGAAGAGATAAAGGTGTGAATGGGTCTTTCTTCAGCCTTTCAATTAACTTTTCATTCATAGACTTCTGTTAAATACAAATCACACCTCCTATCAACTCCAATCAAGCCAATAGTCTCCAACTCCAGTTAGCTGGAAGTGTGTCAGAAAGAAGATAAGGGTGAAATTGTTATTCCAAATGAGTGCTGGTGGCATTTTTTGAAGAGGATATATTAGATAAGATTTGCATAAATAAATTGGAGCCTTGAGAACTGGAGTTCATAACATCAGCCCTATATAAAACTGCTTTCAAGTTGGAAGCCATCTCAAGTCTTTTCCACTGTCTTTTTTCCCCTCTTTGGCAAAAGATAGATTTATTTAAGGGAAGAGGTTATAGACAAAATGATGGGATACAATAGATATCAGAAATAGTAAATGTAAAACAGAGTTGGGAGAGCATATAGTTAAAGGAAAAAGACAAGTTCCCCAAAAGAACTCATAACTAATCAGGAAAAAAGAAATACTACATGAGATGGGAAATTAGACTGACCAGAGTTAACTAAAATAAGAAGAATGGCCCCATCAGAAGGAAGATGTTATGAGGGAGAGAAATAGAGTACCTCATAGTGGTCCTGAAGGGAATTTAGCCTCCACTATCTTTCTCTGAGAATTCACTTTCCTGATAGATTTTAAGCAAATTCAGTTGAAAAATTATATAGTTTCTGATTTCCTTCTGAGAAGCAGCTAGTAAGAGGCTGGGAGTAACTGAATTAGTTTACTTTCATATTGTAAATAGATGTTTGCTTTGACATCTAGACAGACATTTTCAGATATATTTTCAGAAATCTGAGAAATGACTTTCAGTATAGAAGTTTCTCAGTTAAAAGTATTTCATTACAGAGCAAGAATTTAAAGGGAATGTTAGGGGTTATTATTGTTCAGCAGCCTAATCCTAGGTGAGGATGCAGAAGTCCAGACAGGTCAGAATGTTTGTTCAAGGTCACATAGATAGTAAGAGGCCAAACCAGGATTTGAACTAGGGTTTCTGACTCTAAATCAGTGCTATGTACTTAGCCTCTAGATAGCTGATTATTGAATTTTCAGTGTTAGCTCTAAAGCCTTGGAAATTGACAAATGCTACAAAGTGAGACTTGATTTAGTCTTTGTTGACTGTTTAAACTTGAGTAAATAATGGAGAAAATGTTAATAAAGAAAAGTAAACTTAAAAGTTTACAGTGAACACATTCTTCTCTCCTTCCTCTATCCCCAAGATGCTTGTTAAACATTTACCAGCAAACTAATGCCATAAATCCATCTCTGAACCATATCATACTACTATACCATAACATATAATTTTTGTTGTTGTTATTCAGTCATGTTGGATTCTTCATGACCCCATTTGGTATTTTCTTGGCAAACATACTGTTTGCCATTTCCTTCTCCAACTCATTCTACAGATATGGAAACTAAGGCAAACAGGGTTAAGTGACTTACCCAGGGTCATGCTGTAATTATCTAGGCCAGCTTGAACTCAAGGTAATGAGTCTTCCTGACTTGTAATCCAGTACTCTATCCTCTGCACTGTCTAGTATAATTTTTGTTTTAGATTTTTAAAAATTATTTTTATTTTCTCCAGTTACATGTAAAATTTTCTTTTTTAATATATGTACATTCATTTTTTTTAGATATTTCCATGTGTATCATGTTTGGAGAAAAATCAGAACAAAAGGGAAAAACCATAGGAGGAAAGAAAAAGGTAAAAAAAGGTATGTGTTGATTTACATTCAGTGTTCATAGTTCTCTCTCTGGATGTAGATGGTGTTTTCCATCCAAAGTTTATTGGGATTGCCTCAGATCATTGCTCCATTGAGAAGAACCAAATCTATTGTAGTTGATCATCACATTTTTGCTGTAATTATGTACAATGTATTATTGGTTCTATCTGCTTTGCTTATTATCAGTTCATGTAAATCTTTCTAGGCCTTCCTAAAATCAGCCTGTTCATCATTTTTTTTAATAGAACAATAATATGCTGTTATTCTCACATGCCATAATTTATTCAGCCATTCCCCAATTTATGAACATGTACTCATTTTCCAATTCCTTGCCACTACAAAAAGAACTGCTACAAATATTTTTGCATGTGTGGGTCCTTTTTTCTCTTTTAATTTGTTGGGGGGATGTAGACCCAATAGTGGCATTGCTGGGTCAAACAGTATGCACAATTTTATACCCCTTTGTGGCCCAACAACTTTTATTAACCTAGGACCAAGGTTGGGTATTAATGACCAGGTAGAGTATGAAGGTGGTGAGGAAAGTTGAAAGAAGGGGCTTCACCTAGTTCTCCATGCAGTCCTTCTCTCACCCAAATATTCTAATAAAACTAAGTACTAAGTAGAAGGGTACGGCTGAAGGGTTGATGTTGGAAGCTGACATTTCTTCTCCTTTGTTAATTCCCTAGCAGATTCTCCAGGCACCAAACTCTTCCCAGTTAAAGGAAATTTAGGCTGTTTCTTGGCAAGAGAAAAAGGACTCAACATAAGTGAGACAGCTCAGTTGTTTTTAATATTTGATGGTTCTACTTCAGGCTGCAGTATATATTTGAACAGCCAGCATCAGATCTCTCATCATCTCCATTAACAAGTATATCTCCTGCCAACAACAGTAATTGGGGCATGGAAAACAGCGATGTCCAGGAACATCAGTTTTGAATGTCATGACCTCTCTGTGGTCTGACCCTCTTGCATTGTTGGAAGCTAATTCAGCTTTGCATTTATGTCTATTTCCTGGTTATTTGTCTTAATGGGTGGAGAGTCACTGGGATTGTAGTTTTTCTCATCTATCCCTTAGGATGAGTTACTGTGTGTAAACTTTTCCCACAGGTTTATCTAGCTTATTTTGTTTTTCTTTAATATTAAAATGTGTTTGAGATCCTTTCTCACATGCAGTCCAAAGATTTACTGGGTTGCAGGGAGAAGCCAGCAGGGGAAGCCAGCAAATTTAAAATTTGCCATAGATAAACTAAAAAATTGATAATCCACATATGGTGAATGTCAATTTAGCCTCAGAGCTAAATGTGATATCATACTCATGATATCACACTGTCCTCTTCCTCCCTCCCCCGCCTCAGTAATGTAGCAAAACAACTAAAGTCAGTCCTTTTTATGAGGAGCTACTGTTCCTCAACCCTGGCAAGTGTCTGTTTGACAGATTCAGAGATATTCATTTTTTCTTCAGTGATACTCTTCAGGTGCTAAATGAAATGAACAGAACCAGGAGATCATTATACACGGCAACAACAAGACTATAATATGATCTATTCTGATGGACATGGCTTTCTTAAATAATGAGATGTTTCAAACTAGTTCCAATTGTACAGTGATGAAGAAAGCCATCTATACCTAGAGAGAGGCCTATGGGACCTCAACATAGCATTTTCAAGCTTTCTGTTGATGTTTGCTTGCATTTTATTTTCCTTCTCAGTTGTTTTTTCTTGTAGATCCAATTTTTCTTTTACAGCAAGATAACTGTATAAATATGTATACATAGATTGGATTTGTCATATTTTAACATAGTTAACATGTATTGGACTATCCGACATCTAGGGGAGGGGGTGGAGAGAAGGAGAGAAAAATTTGGAACAGAAAGCTTTGCAAGGATTAATGTTGAAAAATTACCCATGCATATGTTTTGCAAATAAAAAGCTTTAATAAAAATTTTTTTTAAATGATACTGTTCAGGGTATTATGGTTTCTGTGCTCTTATGGGAAGAAAAAGACTTAAGGAACAGTAGTTTTACCAAACTGACTTGTTGGATATGTCCTCTGATTCAAAAGCATCTTCATGATTTGCAAGGCCTGATATTACTAGTTGAGGCTCCCTTTTCTTTTGTCTTTTGGCCTGCCAGCTGGTGAAAGCATTGGCTTTTGACCTTCCCTCTTCCTATTCACCATTGCTTTGGGCATTAATCAGATAGCTAATGCATTGTTGGTAGAGTTGTGAAATGATCAATCATTCTGAAGAACTATTTGTAACTATGCCCAAAGAGCTATAAAAATGTGCATATCTTTAGAAGAACACGTATTTAAAGATTAATGTACATGTATAACCAGAAAATTTTTTAAAAAATAATCAGGTAGATATGCTATTTTTGCTTCAGGATGGTACATACAATAAGATTTGGAGTCAAAAGGCCTAAGTTCAGATTGTAACTGATTCTTAGTTAATTGTATAATCTTGAGGAAATCACTTTACCTCCATGGGCCTCAGTTTTCTCCTGTGTAAAAATAAGAAGGGAAGACCTCTGAGATTCTGTTTGTTTTTGAGTTATGATTCTAGATAGTGGAAATTATACTGGTGTCTATTAAGAGAGACCTTGTGCTCAAGTGTCATTTATAATAATAATAAACATATTAATAATAATAATAATAGCTGTGTGACCTTGAGCAAGTCATTTTAGCCCAATTGCCTCACCAAAAAAATTTGTCTTTACATATAGTTGGAAAAAATAAAATACTATTTAAATGAAATAATAATAAGTCTTTATATAGCACTTTAAGAATTATAAAACACTTTACAAATATTATCTCATTTTAACCTGAAAAACAACCATGTGAAATAGGTAGTTGTTATCCACATTTTGCATTAGGGGCTGTGCTTTTGGTGCCTTCTGGAAGAGAGTAGCAAGAAGTCAGGGCCAGCAGCCATCTTAATTATCCAGTTATGGGTTGATTGGATAACTTCTGACATTCAAAATTCTGTGATTATATGATATTGGGAAGGACTGAGGCCAGAAAATATTTAATAAAATGTCTAGTATCAATATGGGTAAAGATCGATCAATCTAGGGAGATGTCACAAAAATTTTCTTTAGTCCTGATCTGTTCAACATTTTTAAAAAGTGATAATTGAAGAAACTGATACCATCATTATCAAATTTGTAGATTAGACAAGACTGGAAGGGATAGAAAAATTGGAATTGTAAAGACTTAAATGAATTAAATTTAATTTAATGAATTGCCTACTTAATGAATTTTTAAAAAGCTTCAACTACATGACATATTGTAGGGATATTGAGAAAGTACTGAGAAGTTCTGAGAAGAATCAAGTTAGCCCCTCTGACCAGTTGCAGACTATAGATAGCCTGAGAACATATGCACATGAATAACCCTAAGAAAAGACTTGCAAGGTGATGTAGTTCAAAGCACTTCTACTTCTCTTAGTCTTGAAGAACTGGCCTTTCCTGCAATAGGTGATCCATGTTCTAGATACTTTCTCTACTTCTGCCTCATATTCCTACCTTTTTTTGTTTCTCCATTCTTCATTATTTATAATCACTCAGGATGAAAACTGTCTACTTCGCTGATAGTTAGAACCTATGACATCACAGGTGAGAAATCAATCACATGTACCTTAGTGAGACCCCACTCTTTCATAGAAAACTTTTGGCCCTCTTCCATATCAATGAATATTTCTGGTTTATGGGATGCTCAAGATGACTTCCTTTTCCATCCCTTGCTTGAAACTATTTCCAGCAATGGGTCTTTCATTGACTCACTAAATCCTTTCCTTTCTAGATATTCAAATATGTCCTTGTTTGCAATCTTAAATGATTTCATTTGGATATATCCTTGACTTCTTCTCCTGATATCCCTAGGATCCAAGTGAGGTCTTAGAGTTTCCTTTGTGAGTTAAAATGCTTAAATGAGAACCTTAAATTTTTTTTTAATTTTAGCATATTTGGCTTTCTGCCCATTTTGAAGAAATCACAAATTCTTCCAAAATAGCTTTCATAGACTGAGATATTGATGGGGAAAGCAACCAGAGGGACTTTGGGGGTGGGAGACCATGTAGAGAGACAGGAGTGTGGAAAAGCAATGATAGAGGCTATGGATGTGAGGTGATTTTTAGAGACCAATGGTTCAGTGCTAAGTTAAGAGCAAAATACAGTTTATCAGAATTGGTGGGGGGGAGATACAACATAGACTGCTAATAGTATACAGAGGTAGAAAAATTGAGGGAATGGTCACAAATGACTCATTCTACTTAGAGACTTAAGGAAGGTATCGGAGAAGGAAAGACTCTGGACTTTTGTTGATATTGTTTATTTCAATCATGCTGCCAGGACTTCAAAAAATGTCATACTGTTTTGAGTTTGCAGGGACGTTGACCAAACAATTCAGGGTAAGAAAAATTGAATTATTTCCAAAATATAACACTTTGCTAAAGGATTTTGGTTAAATGCTATCTTTATTCTTTATATGCTTTAAATGAAGCTATGTTATTGTTTAGAAAGCTTAATGCTTAGAGAAGTTAGGGATTCCACGAGAAACACAGAACAAATTTTTAAGTTCCCAAAGTAGACTTCTGGGTGAAGTCAATTTGGTTTAGAGATGATTATTAGAGAGAAATTTTGAAGATTGAACCAGATTGATCTTTCAGTAGACAAAGGTTCAAGGTTTCCACTGACATATTGGATGCAATGTCATAGTCTGCTTGACATTGTTAATCTTTTTTTTTTCATTTCTTATTTGAATAATGAGTAAAAAAATTTATTAATATAAAAGTTACAAGTACTGTGCTAAGTTCTGGAGGTACAAGTAAAAAAACAAGATAGTATCTGCCCTCAAGGAGCTTCTATTCCAATGGGGGAAGACAATATATACATAGGGGTGTGTGTGTGTGTGTGTGTGTGTGTGTGTGTGTGTGTATGTGTGTGTGAGAAAGAGAGAGAGAAAGAGAGAGAGAGAGAGAGACAGAGAGAGAGAGAGAGAGAGAGAGAGAGAGAGAGAGAGAGAGAAAGTAGTGGCAAAGGAAAGGATATTTTAGTCTGAAAAATCATAGGGTTGGTGAACAATACAGCAGTATGTTAGTATGTTGACATGCAATTTCTATAAATTATGGCAAGACTGATTTCCATCTACTCTCTCTATCTTCTATCTATCTATTCTACTTCTCTCTATCTTCTATCTCTCTCTATATGTTTATATACCAGGTTGTTTACTTATTGTCTTCTTTTTTATTAAGTGGTAGTAAGCTCCTTGAGGACAAAGGATTATTTTTATTTGCCTTTTAGCTTTTAGAACAATGCCTGACAATATACTAAGTGCTTAATACATTTTTGTTGGCTGGACTTGATTTAAGAACAAGAAATGGAAAAGGGTGAAACTGAATAAAGAAGCATGGTCTGAGGGAGTCCAAAACACAGGGTTTCCCCAACTAGAACTAATTGTTCTCAAACTTTGCCTCATGGCATGGCTTCTTAGAAAAGTAGGAAAAGCCCATTACAGCCAATACTGCAGTAGATGCTGGGAACAATACTGGGAACCATCATTGGTGTTCAAGCTGGTTTTGTTTACATGGCACATTATTTTTAAAACCACCACTTTGAGTTAGTAAGATTCAGCTGATAGTGGGGAGGAACTAGGGTTTTCTAAGAAGCCACCTTGAGTTTTATCTTACATCTACCTTTCCTACTGACTGCAAAGTAGGGGTTTCTAAAGGCAACTTGGCCTGATCTCTATAATGGCATAGAAGGGACCACTCCTCAGTAGTTTTTTTTAAAATAATAATATATGTTTCCTCTTCATGAAACCACAAGACTCTGTGGGTTCATTAAAAGCCAGGAAATACAGAATAGTGTCAGCCCACCCAGTCAAATAGTGCTGAGCTCAGTGAGAATAGAAAGAGAGAATCAATGCCCTGGAGTTGTAAGCAGATTTATCCACTTTTAAAGCTAGAGTGGATTGGGTCTCTTAAGAATACTGAATTTTGTATCTGGAATGAATGTTTCTGGATTTATTTTTGGTAGTTAATTGTGTTATCTGTGTGATAGTTGCTCTCTCTATCTGTCTCTCTGTCTCTGTGTCTCTGTGTATGTCTCTCTTTCTCTGTCTCTTCCTGTCTCTCTGTCTTTGTCTCTGTCTCTTTCTGCATCCCTCCCTCCCTCCCTTCCTCTCTCTCCCTCTCTTTCTCTCCCTCTCCTTCTCTCCCTAGCTCCCTTTCTCTCCCCCCCTCTCTTTCCCTTTTCTCCTAAGTTGTCAAAAGATCTTCTTGCTTTCTTTTGAAATCTGGAGAAATCTTCCCAGACTTTGAGAACTCTTGAAACTTTGGACCAAATCTAAATACTAGTTTTATTGTTGTTCAGTTGTTTAAGTCCTGTCTGCCTTCTTGTAATTTTATTTAGTGGGTTTTTTTTTTTGCAAAGATACTGGAATTGCTTGCTATTTCCTTTTCAATCTCATTTTACAGATGAAGAAATTGAGTTAAATGGGGTGAAGTGATTTATTTGGGGTCACACAGATAGTTAAGTGTTTGAAATCAGTTTTGAACTCAAGTTCACTAAGTAGCTGCCCCAAATGCTAGTCTTAAGGGGCCAATTCCCCCACCAGTAGAAACTATCACTTCAAAACTCAACAACCTCAAGCCCCATCCAAAAAATTAGTGGATTTAATAATTCCTCAAGTCTGGATGGGCCCAAAATCATTGTAATATAAATTGTACTTTAAAATTCGAACATTTGTACAGCTTCAAATTAATTAAACATTAACCACCTAGTTGCAGAAGGAAAACTTAGATGGGAAACCCTGAAGAAAGAGGCCATTTTGAAGAGAAAAAATTTGTTTGGGCAGACTAGAAGGTCAGCAAGTGTCCGTAATAGCCAAATAGCATATCTGATGCTGTGACAACAAATAATAATAATTACAATAGCTAACATTTATATATAGAACCTACTATGTTCTAGATATGTGCTAAGCACTTTACAATTATTGTTTTATTTGATCTTTACAAAACCCCCCAGAGGGAGATATTATCCCTACTTTACAGAGGAGGAAGATGAGACTAGGGTCACAGAGCTAGTAGTACTTAAAATAGAAAGGATTTTATCACAAGTCTTGCCAGTAACTCATCCTATGTTCTTACACAAGCTATGTAATCTCTTTGAAATTCATTTTCCTCACCTGTAAAATGGAGTAGTATTGCACTAGGGTTGCTTTTGTAGTCAGAGTGCTTGAGTTTAAATCTCAGTTCTGCTACTTCCTTGAGTAAGCCAATTAATCTCTCTGGTTCTCAAATTCTCTGTAAAATGGGAGGGGAAAGTGCAATGGGATGACCTCTGAAATATCTTCTAGCTCTTCATCCTATGACAATATGACTTCTGATTTTCTTTCCAATTTTATTATTCTTAATGCATTAATTGATCAAAACTAAATCAGCTAAATCTTAAAAATGGAGGGAAGGGCTTTTTTCAAAGGGAGAAAGAGCCTGGTAAAGAAAGACAATAAATTGATTTTAAGTGAAATCCAGGGGAAGGGAAAAACTCTAAGTTGGGGTTCAGAGCAGAATTGGAACTAAGAAGATCAGAGGAAGGAAGGGTTGAATAACTCAAGGCTTAGGGATAAAGACATGACAAACCAAAGTCAAAGTAACAGCCTTCTCAGAACCTGATTAATTAATCAATCCTTGCAGAATGAATTCAGTACTGAATTATTTACTAAGACTGTGACTTTTAACTTACATTGTGGTTTGTGTTTTATATCCTGAAATTTCCTCATGGTCTTATAAAATAATTCAAATGTCTGACCAAGTGCCATGCACATGAGTCCCAGTGGATCTGTGCTTATCTCAGAGCTGTTTAATGTTTTAGCAATGACCTTGATAAAGGCATGTTATAATATAAAATAGCTTACTTATCAAGTCTTCAAATGACAAAAAGCTGGAAAGAAATAGCCAACATTTTGAAAATTAGAGTCAGTGTCCTACCTCAAAAATCTAACTCGATAGACTGGAGTATAAGACTAATTCTAGCAAGAGATAATGTAATATGCACAAATATAGAGTTTTGCAATTTGGATTCCCCAAGTCAGCTTCATAAATACAAGATAGAAGAGATGTAACCAGACAGTCTTTTGCATAGAAAAAGTGTAGGAGTTTTAGTATTTGAATAAATGTCGAAGAGTTGCTGAGGCAGTGAGATGTAAGTGCTAGAGTAATGGGCCAAGAGTCAGAAAGACTAGAATCAAATCTAGCCTCATACCATTACTAGCTGTGTTTCTCTGGACAAATCACTGTCTTCTTCAGTTTTATTAACTTAAAATGTGAAGAAGAAAAAAAAATCACCTACTCTGTCAGGATTGTTGTGAGAATCAAATGAGGTAAGATTTATAAAACATCTGGCACATAGTTCCTTTCCTCCTTCCCTTCTTTCTCTTTCTTCCTTCCTTCTTCCCTTTTTCCCTCCCTCCCTTCCTTCTTTTTTTCTTTCCTTCCTTCCTTCTTTCCTTTCCTCCTTCCTTCCTTCCTTTCCTCCTTCCTTCCTTCCTTTCCTCCTTCCTTCCTTCCTTCTTTATCAAAGACATTTGTTGTTGTACATTAGTTCAGTTGTGTCACATTCTTCATGATCACAGGAAACATAGCATTTGGGTATCTATCCTTTTTATCCTTTTATCCTTCACTGCCTCCCAAAATCTGTCCATTTGCTTCTATGACACTATCCATCCATTTCACCTTGTTATTTCCTTACTCTTTTGTCTTCAATCTTCTCAAATAAGGGTCTTTTCCAATGAGTCTATAATATGGGCTAAAGTACTTAAGCTTCAATTTCAGTATTTGTCCTTTTAGTGAATAGTTTGGATTAATTGTTTTAAGTATTAGCTGATTTGATCTCCTTGCTATCCAAGGAACTCTCAAATGTCTTTCCAGCAGTACAACTTGAAAGTGTTGATTTTGCAGTGTTCAGCTTTCCTTGTAGTCCAATTCTGGAAGCCTTACCTTGCTACTGTAAAGGCCATTTTGCTGTTCAGTTATTTCAGTAGTGTCTGATTTTTCATGACTCCATTTAGGGTTTTCTTGACAAAGATGCTGGAGTGGTTTGTCATTTCCTTCTCCAGTTCATTTTACAGATGAGGAAACTGAGGCAAACGGTGTTAAGTGACTTGCCCAGAGTTAGCTAGGAGTGTATGAGAACAGAATTGAACTTAAATCTTTGCTGATGCTAGGCCTGGTGCTCTAGCCACTGTGCCCCTGACTGCCCCTAAAACACTATAGTTTTCAGTATCTAGACCTTTGTCAGTAAGGTGATATCTCTGAATTTCAGTATACTGAATTTAGTATACTGAATTTAGTATACTATTACCATAGCTTTTCTTCTAAGTAGTAAGTGTCTTTCATTTTCATGGATGCAGTCTACATCTTTGAGCCCAAGATATAAAATCTGACACTGCTTCCATTTGTTTTCCTCCCTGTTTTCCAGAAATTGATGGGGCCATTGTCATGATCTAAGTTTTTTAAATTTTAATCTTCAAGCCAGCCTTGGCATTCTCTTCTTAATTCTTCACTTTCTACCATCAGAGTGGTATCTTCTGCAAGTCTGAGATTGTTGGTATTTCTCCTGGCAACCTTAATTTTGATTCATCCAGTCTGACATTTCAAATGATGTCCTCTGCATGTAAGTTAAATAAATAAGCTTTGTCTTACTCCTTTTTCATCTCAAACCAATCAATTGTTTCATGTTCAGTTTTAACTCTTATTTCTTGGCTCATATACCAATTCCTCGGGAGACAAGATGATCTGATACTCTCATCTATTTAAGGATTTGTCACATTTTGTTGTGATCCACACAGTCAAAAATTTTCATGTAGTCAATGAAGCAGAAGCAGATGTTTTTCTGGAACTCCCTTGCTTTCTCCATCATTCAGTGAATATTGGCAATTTGATTTCTAGTTCCTCTGTGTCTTCGAAAACCAGACTGCACTTCTGCTAATTCTCAGTTCACATATTGCCAAAGCCTAGTTTGCAGAATCTTAACCATAATCTTGTTGGTGTGTGAAATGAATAAAATTATTTGGTAATTTGAATATTCATTGGTACTGCCCTTCTTTAGGATTGGACATAAACTCATCTTTTCTGATCCAGTAGCCACTGTTGAAATTTCCAAATATGCTAACATATTGAGGGCAGCTCTTTAATAGCATCATCTCCTAGGATTGTAAATAGCTCTGTTGCCATTCCATCACCTTTACTAGCCTATTGTTAGCAAAGCTTTTTAAGTTCTCTCAACTTCATTCTCCACAATATCTGTAACCACATCATCTTGTTTATTAATGATATTAAGATCTTTCTTGTACAGTTCTACTGTATATTCTTGCCATCTCTCCTTAATATCTTCTATTTCTCTTAAGTCCTACCTTTTTTGTTTATCATGTCCATGTTTGTATAAAATTTTTTCTTCTCATATCTAATTTTCTTGATGAGATTTTTATCTATACCACTCTATTATTTCCTTCTATTTCTTTGCATTGCTCATTTAAGAAAATCTTATCTCTCCCCGCAATATTCTAGAATTCTGTTTTCAGTTGAGTATATCTTTCCCTTTCCTTCTTAATTCAGCTATCTGTAAAGCCTCATTAAGTAATTTTGTTTTCTTGCTCTTTTTTCCTTTGAAGTGTTTTGCTTGTTTGTTTCTTCCTTCCACAATATTGCAAACTTCTGCCCATAGTTCTTTAGGCACTCATACGCCAGATTTGATACCTTAAAATCTATTCATCACCTCTCCTTCATATATAAGGGATATTATTTTTACATAAACAAGGACACTAGAAAATAATAACAGAGGATGTTCAAGAACTTGTTTTCCGGAGTTTCACGAAATCCTATATAAAACTCAGAAAATGCTTTTTCCCTGAGACACATTCATAGACTCATGATAAAGAGAAACACTCGAGGTTATTAGACAGGCACACCTGCTACTTTCTCATTGGACCCACAATGTGAATAACTCACTATAAACTATGGTTCAGGTCCCTTGTCCCCTCATATTGTGACTTTAGTTCTGTGCTGATCTCCCTCCGTCCACAAGAAATCATTATGAGTGATCCTCTTTTCTCTCCAAGGTATACTTTGTTCAGGAATTCCCCTCCTCTCAAAAAAAGGCCACAATTCTGAACCTGGGTTGGTTGCAAGGTGATCCTTGAGGATGGTGTTCCTTAGGAAACTTCTTTTCTGGTTAGAAAAATCTGGCCAATTCTTAAGGTGTTACTATTTAGAAAATATCATTTTTATGTCTAGAAGATAATATCCTAGGACTAATGGACTAATAAAGAAGCAACCTTCAGGAGCACTCAGATACTCTCCCAGAAAGCTGTAATTCAAGAATTCACAATAACCAGACCCTAAATGCAAACACATATTTTCCTTTACTACAATTAATGGCATCCCCTTTCCAATTACTACACTCTCAGGATCTCTCTGGAATGTAGACTGCAGGGGGAAAATGTGAAAAGAGCCCAGCAATTCTGTCATCTCCCTTTTGTGAAGGGTTTGGCGAAAACACTCTATCTCACAACAGTGGTATCCAATCAATTCCCTTTAGGAATATCTCTCAGGAATGAAATCTACCCTTCAGGAAGCATAAAGGGATGGCTTCAAACTTGATTTATCTTTTTGAAGTTTTAAAATTTTATTTTCAGTTCCAAATTATCTTCCTCTTTCTCCTTTCTTACCCATTGAGAAGGCAAGCAAAACAAAACTTGTTATATAGTTATGCAAAACACAATTATAGATTCGCCAAATTTTCCCTCCCTTGTTGCCCCCTCCAAAAGAAGGAAGAAAAGAAAATATATTTTAGTTTGTACTTTGAGTACAGCAGCTCCCTATCTGGAGATGAGTAGCATGTTTTCACCATGAGTCCTTTGGAACTGAGGTTGGTCATTTAAATAATTCATTGTAACAATCAGAAAAAAAAATTAAGGAGTATTCTCCAGAAAGTATTAAAGAGAATGTCCAGACCCTTTATTCAAGTTCTCATCAAATTGATCAGGGAACATCCTTGATCTACCCCCAATATCCTATGAATACATAAAAAGGACTTGAAGTTCCTTGGTATCATAGATTTGGAGATAGACTTTTGACATCATCTAGTCCAATTTTTTTCATTTTAAAACTGAGGAAACAAAGACATTAGATAAATGATATAAGTTCAAAGCAAGAATTTGAACCAAGGTCCTCTGGCTATGAATCTACTTTTCTGGTATTGCACCATACCATGCTAGATAAATCAGCTGGGGTTATCAAGATACATGGGGAAGGTTGCATTTGATCTTGAAGGATTTTTTACTGTGAAGGAATTTCAACGGGGTGGGTAACATCTTAAGCAAATAGAAGTAGAAAGAAGAAGATGTGTTTGGAGGATAGTGTCTAATACAGTTTGTTTGGAGCCTAGAGCACAAGCGGATAGCAGTGTGGGATAAAGTTGCAATGGGAGTTTAGAGTTAGATTCTAGAGGGCCTTGAATGACAGACTAAGGAGTTTAAGCTTTATTAAATTGGTATTACAGAGTGAATGAAGTTTTTCAGTAATGGAATGACATGATCTATAGACTAAGAAACCCCAAACCGGCACTAACATGTAAGATTAACAATAGTTAACATTTATATAGTGCTTTAAGGTTTACAAACCATATTTACATATACTATTTCATTTCATCCTCAGGACAACCTGGGAGGTAGATGCTGTTATTATCTCCATTTTGGAGAAGGAGATACTGAGACAAAAAAATCTGTCTTTCACATGGATGTCAGATTAATTTTCCTTATGCCATATCAATACTCTGCTCAAAATTTGAAAATGGTCCCTATTGCCTACTGAGTAAAATGTAAAATCCTTAGCCTGGGATTTAAAGCTTTCCAATATCTGGCACCACTGTACCCATCCCACCTTATTTATACTACTCTTTTCTAAGTACTGTATGCTCCAATAAAATTGGACCACCCACTTTGCTCTTTATTAAATTAAGCTATTTCCTATGTTGGCAATGCCCTTCCTCCTCTCGTAACCCAGCCTTTAAAAGCCAACCCAAATCATATTCCCTGTGGGAATATTCTCTCCCATTCTTACTCCTATAAATAAAGATCTCTCATCCCTTGGTCCTCATGTAACATTTTGTTTGTGCCTTCTTTGTGCATTCATTAGGCATTATTATCTTGTTATAGTTTTCCTTTGTACTGGCTCATTTCCTTCAAAATTCTATACCAACTATACCACCTCATTCTAAACTTTTCTATTACTGCTGAGAACATCTTCCCAGTCTCCTATATATAGATAAAGAATTCATATGAAGAATTTCCTTATCCCTCCTTTGCTTCTACTAACCCCCCAATTATTTTGTATTTATTATATATTAACTTATTTATGTACACGTCTCCCTTTAGAATATAAGCCCCTGTAAAGGCAAAATCTGTTTCATTTTTAGTTTTGTATCTCTGGTAACTAGCATAGTGATGGGCAGATAGTGATGGTGCTTAATAAATACTTGTTGATTGATGAAGGTAAGGGTCCAATATTAATCTTAAGTTTTTATGACATTAAAGCTAGGGTATTTCTAATCTAAAATTATCATCAGCCAAGAAACATGTATTAAGCACCTAATATGTGCTAGTCATTGCACTAAACACTGAAGATTCAGAGAAAGGCAAAAGACAGTTCTTGTCATAGTGTAATGGAGAAAACCACATGATAACAACTATATAAAAACAAAATCTCTACCAGATAAATTGAAAATGATAGACTGAAGGCACTAGAATTGATGTTTGTTGGATTAAATTAAAAAGCTGAAAAATAAGTATTTTTAATATAATTTCTAGTTAGAGAATATAAAGAGAAGAAATGTCCATATCTCTGATTTCTGGGCATCTAAGCCATATGCACACTTATGGGGAGTTGAAACTCCCTAAAAGTCCTTAATCTACAGTTCCTGTGTCATTGCAATTCCTCTACAGTCAGTCTTATCTGTGTGTATGACTACATTGATTAGTACTATTCTTAGGAAAGTATATTTGTCTCTTTGCATGGCAGTATTTGAGAGATTTAACAGACTATGGCAACATATTAAATATGGGGTGAGAAGGGTGATTCTAGGAGATGGGGAAGATGCTATTGCTCTCAGTGGTAATAGAAAAGTTTGGAATGGGGTGAATGATGCTGATGGTGAGATGCTGAGGTGGAGGAGGAAGGATTTGAGGAGAAAGATAATGATTTCCATTTTCTATAAGCTGAATTTAAGATGTCCACTTAACATTCAGTTTTAGATGTCTAAAAGGAAATTGGAGATAGGAGACTGGAAGTCAGCAGAGAGTTTAGGGCTGTGTAAGTAGATTTGAGAATCATTAGGAAAGAAATGATATTTAAATCTATGGGAGCTGGTGAGATCACCACATGAAATAGCATAGAAGAAGAAAAGAAGAGGGTAAAAAACAGAACTCTATGAGACACTCATGATTAATGGATGAAGATGAAGATCCAGTGAAGGAGACTGAGAACGAGTGATAAGGTAAATAGGAGGAGAATCAGAAGAAAGTGGTATCCTCAAAATCTAGGGATAAATGAATAGCAGGAAGAAGATAATCAACAGTAGAGAGGTCAAGATAGATGAAGATTAAAATTGAGATCATTGATAACTTTGGAGAAAAGTGTTTTGGTTGAATTTTGAGGTAAAAATCCAGACTATAGAGAGTTGAGAATGAGTGGAAAGGAAATGGGGATGTCTAGTGTAAACAATTTTCTCTAGGAGTTTAGCCACAAAGGGCAGACCAGATATGTAATTATAGTGGAAAAGGAAGGAATTGGGAAGAACTGTATTCAAATCCAACCTCAGACACTTATTAGCTGTAGGAACTTTGGAAGTCACTTCTGTTTGCCTCAATTTTCTCATCTGTAAAATTGGGATAGTAAAAGCACCTAACCCTTGCATTTGTTATGAGGATTATTTGAAATAACATTTAGCATAGTGGTTGGCAAATAGTGTTATAAAAACTTAGTTTATTGTTATTATTACTAGTGCATCCACAGTGTTAATGATGGAGCTAAGAAAGGACCTATGGCCTGTCCATATTCAGGGTCATTTCCATTTTCTTGGACCTTAGTCATTTGTCCTTTTCTATGTAGAATTCTGGAATAGGGAACCTGTTACTTAACAGGCCCATGATCCTCTTTATTGGTAAGAAAAGCAAAGCAGAATACAGGATTTGGAAGGTCCATCTCCTAGCCTCTGGCCAAATTTAAAATGTAAAAACAAGCCAAGGCCATTCTCCCTCACCTACATTAATGGTCAGATGCTGTACCCCACAGTGTAATCAGTCAGTACTAGTTGTCCAGGTATTTTCATGGGTTGAGATGGAACAAGGAATACAATTCTGGGTTATTTTCTTGACTATCTATTAACTTGTCCTTTCAGTGAGTGACTTTCACCACATAGGCCGGGAAAGCCACAATCTCTGCAGGACAGGCCTGTGGCCCACAGCCCCCATGATTCTCACGAGATGGAATTTATGAATAAGGTGAAAGGGAAGTGGTCAAATCCATGAGACCTTTGAGACCAGAGGGATCAGGGGCCAGCAGCCAGAGACAGCACCTTGGGAGGCAGCCCAGAGTTTTTAGGATATTTTGGTGGAAGAGGCTTCTCTTTTTCTTAGATGGAAGGTTCAGAGAAGGAAAGAGAGAGAGCAGCAGCAGCCCCTGCTTAGATCCCACTCCAGGACGCCCATTTGGCTCGGAGTCCAGATCCAGGGGTCCCACCCTGTCCCTTTGGTGCTCAAGATCCGGCTGACATCAGCTTAGCAAAAGAAACCCAGGCTATGCCAAAAGGAGCTTAAATGGTCATATATGAACAGCAAACGTTCCTGCTGGCTGAGGAGGGATTGGGAGGGGGTCAAATAGGTTGCTCTGAGACCTCTTGTCTTTAGGTTTATGGGAAGACTCAGGGCAATGAAGACCCCACAGCTGGCTTTGATCACTCATTCCCACCCTTGGGATTATAGAACGAAGTAAGTTTCATCAGCCAGTGTTATTCCTGTTGCTCAGACGACCAAAAGAGAAATATTCTACGCCCAGTGCAGGTGCAAACGTCTCCATTATTATTTCCTCTGGGAAGTAGAAACTGGACAGCACAGAGACTGAGTGACCTCAGGTCTCTTCCACAGGATGGCCAGTTGAGAGTTCTTGGCTGAAAGACCTTGAGTCTATAGGAACCCTAAATCTGGGTCTTACATGGAAGCATTCCTCATTCATTTAGCATTTGCTCTCTTCCTAACCCCCCTCCTTCTCACCCTCCACATATATCCCTTTGTCTTCCATTCCCTCATTTTCTCCCAAAATGCCATGGTGGCTTCTCCATCTGAACTTCTAGTTCTTCTTTGAAAGTCTGCTGTAAAATATCACCCACTGGGAATGTGTTGGGATGGGAGGTCATTGGGAAGTCCATCCCATTTCTTGTCTCCTCTTCCTTGTATCTGTTATGGAGTAAATCACACAAACCACAATCTCTTATCTGTAAGCACCAGATTTCATAAACCATTAGATTTCTGGTCTGTCTCACTCTTCCTTCCAGAATTTAATGAGCTCAAAGGAGTCTGCTGTTTTCATTATATAGAGAGAATCTAGATGGTTTCCCTACTCTTGAGATCTTGGGCTTTGGATTTCTATGACTCAAGGGAGTGTTCTTCTGAAGAAGAGAAAGATCTAAGAGGAACAAATTTATCTGGATATTTGTGTAACCTTATTTCAGCTTTCTTCAGGGATGGTTCTTTAGAGAGCACTTTGGTATAGTCCCTAACAAGGCATCCCTAGATACAACTATGCTGAAAATTGTACTTGCAATGATGAGAGGGGGTTAGGATGGGGGAGGGTAGAAAATTAAGAATAGGGTTTCCTTTCTCTCCCTTCATGTCAAGTCCATTTTGAGACACAGTACACTAATTAGAGTTCCCACTGCAAAATTTTCCTAGTCATAATACCAAATTTTAAATTGAAATCTCTGACATTGTTACGTACATATAGGCCTTTTAATCTTCATGGTAGGCACAGCACACAAATGGCCATAAGTACTTTAAAATATATCTTTTGATTTAGCATCAAGTACTTATAGAATATGAGCTCCTTGAAGGCAGGACCCATTTTATTTGTCTTTGTTTTTTCAGGGCTTATCACAGTGTCTGGGACATGGTATGTACGTAATAAATATTTGCTGGTTGTTGATTGACTACAAATACATTCATTTTTAATGTTAGAACATTTTTCTCTTTGAGCCATTTAGGTACATATTTGGGGATGTCTTTCGGGATACAATGGACAGTTTGAAACCTCTGAATGAGAGCAGAGGTTCTTAGCCTGGCATTTGTGAAGATTTGCTTCACTTCTTGGTAAAGGGGAAATTGTGGGGGTCCGTAAAGCAATGAAAGAAGAGGGGATCTGGAGAAAAGGTCATGTTGGGTGAAATAATCCAGGATAAAAATGTAATATTGACTGCAGATAATGTGGTAATCTCAAGCAAACAGAAGTAGTTCCCACCATATACAGTTAAATGAGCAAATTATGAGAAATTGTCAAAAGGGGCATGGTGCTATTCATGGAAAAAAACTGTAATTTCTAAGTTTTCTAATTTGAATAATCAAAGGAATTCTGTATTTTCAAAACATATGTTGTCATTTCTGGAGAAAAAAAATCTACCAAGGAACCCAGAACTCAATCTCTCCATGAAACGTAAAAAGAAGCTCCCACCCCATTATTAAGAGGAAAGAAAAAAATGGATGCAGCTAACATAACATGGGGCTTGCCAAAATCATCTTGCCCTAATTCTCTTGTCAGCAAAGCCACTTAACTGAAGAACTATTAACCCAGGGTTTGTTTATGTGATTGTGCCCACCCCTTCCTCTCCAGTCAGGTCCCCACCCCTCTCTGTATTTTCATCTTTTAGATATTCTGCAGGCTCTGGGCCAGGGGTAAGCCACTAAGAAATTCCATTGAGAGCACAATAAACTAACATCAATGCGTGTGAATGGCCACAAATGTCACATTGCTTATCTTGCTCTGGGAAAAACCAAGCAGCTGCTGGCCTGAAACATCCGAGGAGGTAGCTGCGGCTCCTGCACAAAGACCAGTTAGTTATCCTTTGCTCTGGCTGGAGCACTGATTTCAGGACAAGAAAAGAACAAAACCAGAGCTGATGGCTTTCCTCCTGAGATGGACCCATATCCTTCCTGCAGCAGGAAGAGCAGGTGAATAGGACACAGGACATTTGGCCGATCAGAGGCTTCCCTGCTTTGGCACACTCTCCCTTGGTTTGCAGGGAGGGGAGAATGACCTTTGCAGAGATCTCTAACCTCCTAGCAAACAACTCAGCACTGAGCTCCGGAACCAAAACATCCCTCTTAACTTCCCCAGTGGCAAATGGAAAGGAAAAAAAGGAAGGAAAGAGGGAGACACACACATACACACACACACACACACACACAGAGGGAGAAACAGAGACAGAGAGAAAAAGAGAGACAGACAGACAGACAGACAGAGATAGAGACATAAACAGAGAGATAGAGATAGAAATAGAGACATAGAGAGACACAGAGGGACAGAGTCAGAAACAGACACACAGAGAGAAAGAGAAGACAGAGACAGAGAGAGACAGAAAGACAGACATAGAGAGAGACAGAGTCAGAGACAAACAGAAAGACAGACAGAGACAAAGACACAGAAACAAAAATAGACACACAGAGAGACAAAGAGAAGACAGAGACATAGAAAGAGTCAGTCACACAGAGAGATAGACAAAGAGAAAATAGAGACAGAGAAACAGAGATAGAAAGAGTCAGAGACAAAGACAGAGACAGTAACAGACACACAGAGAGAAGAGAGAGAAAAGTGGAGTAAAAGAGAGACAAACAGATGAGTTCTGCCCAACTGCTGGAGCTGCTTCCCCCACCCTGTAATTAAGGCAAGAAGCAGACATTAAGGGAATGCCAAAGGGCAGCTCGATGCCATAATAGGTGCTTTAGCTGACTCCCTCCTGTTCAGACCTGTACCTTGAGACAAAAAGATTGGCTCCCAGGTGAGGGCTGCTGCTCTGGGCTGGCCCAAGGGATGACACAGCCATAATGAGACCAGAGGACATGGAATGGGAGCCTGCCTTGCAATATAGCGGTCATTTCATAGCCATAGTCTAAACTGAAGTTCACATACTATCAGCTGTCCTGGGAAAGAGTGGAGGAAAGCCCTCCTCCTTCTCAGAGAAGTGCCCTGAAATCCCACGTGGTCCCAAGCTGGACCTGGGGGCTCCCCGGCAGACTAGCCACAGACCCAGGGAATATTCCCTCCAAGCAGAGCAGGCTAGTTTCCCTTTTACAAAGGCAATAGAGAAGTCAGGGCTTTTACTTTCATGCTCCCTTTTAGGAGCCTGTGAACTGATCCTCTCCAGTAGCATATACACTCCTTGAGCCCAAGCACTATTTCTCTAGTGGAAAGGTTGAAAATCTCAATATATGCTAAAGCTGGAGAGATATAGAGTGGTACCAGTTATGGAAAGTCTTGAAAGATGGAAAAACTAATTTGAACTTTATCCTGTAGACTATAGGAAACCACTGATTATTTAGATCTGTACTTAAATTGATATTATTCTAGCAATAGGACAATGTAGGAATGATAGACTAAGGAATAAACTCTTATATCCCTATATTACTTAAGCCCAAATTTCACTTCCTACTGGAAACTTTTCTTGATTCTCCCAATAGTTCTCTCCTTTCCCTATATATTTATATTGTATAAATTTTTATATCCAATATATTATATATGTGCATGTTGTCTCTTTCTGTAGAATTTTATCTTGTAGAAGGTGGTAATAATTTCATTATGGATTAATCATCGTAAGTCCTTTGGAATTTTCTTGGATCATTGTAGTGCTGAGAAGAGCACTGATCAACTATGATGGATTTCAAAAAGGAAGGAGTTTTAGCAAAGTAATTGATACTTACTATACACCTTAACAAATGCTTGTTGATTGATTGACTAATATGACAAAAAAGGAAAATGATAAATATTGGACAGAATGTGGGGAAAATGGGATACTAATGCATTGTTGGTAGAGTTGTGAACTGATCCAACCATTCTGAAGAGAAATTTGGAATTATGCCCAAAGGCAGTCAAACAGTGCATACCCTTTAATCCAGCAATATCACTACTAAGTCTACATCCCAAAGAGATTTGTTTTGATAAAAGGAGAACCTATTTAGACAAAAAATTTATATTATATCTTTTTGTGGTGGCAAATAATTGGAAGTTGAGGGGATATCTATCAATTGGGGAATTGATGAACAAGTGAATATAATGAATATATGAATATAATGGATAACAAATGATAAGCAGAAAGATTTCAGAAAACCTGAAAAGACTTAGATGAATTGATGCAAAGTAAGCAGAACCAAGTGACCATTGTAGACAGTAGTAGCAGCATTGCACAATGATCAACTAGGATATGGATAACTTGGAAAAATAAAATACTATTAAAAATAAGTTTTCATTGATTTATTGCTCATAGGAACACTAATTAGGAAGTTATTGCAATAATTCTGGTTGTGGTAATTGTACCCCATACTAAAATGGTATGGGAATAGAGAGGAAGAAATAGTTGTAAGAAATATTGCAGAGAACTAGGAAAACATCGTACACAGCAACAAGAAGAGCTAAAATCAACCGGAAGAATCAGAAAAAATAACAGGTTAAAAGGGAATGATAGTGAATTTGGTTTGGGACTCATTAAGTTTGTGATGGTGCGAGTGAAACATTTAATGAAGATATAATATAGAAGTCATAGAATAGTATGGTATGGTAGAAGAACTGGATATAGTACTGGGGAACCTTGTTCAGATCCTTTCTTTGATAATTATTACTTGTATGACCTTGGACAAATCACTTACCCAATTTTCTCATCTATAAAATTAAAGTGTTGGATTAGATGACTCTAAAGTCCCTTCCATCTATAAATCTATAAGCCTATGGTCTTTTGGGAAATAATTTTCTCTAAGACATACCCTATGGTTTGGGTTTAGGTTTCAAAATAGTCATTCAGAATGAGGGTCTACTGAAGCTTTCAACATTGGCTCGAGTAAAATTTCACTTAATCTCTATAATTCCTACTATCTTGTACTATGGGGTCTCAGACATGATTGAAATCTTGAGTTTCATTTGATAAAAACTGCTGGGAAAATTGGAAACTAGTGTGGAAGAAATTAGGGCTTCACTCACATCTAACACCACATACCAAGATAAGATCTAAATGGGTTCATGATCTGGATATAAAGAGTGATACTATAAGTAAATTAGAGGAATGTAATATAGTTTACCTTTCAGACCTATGGAGATGGAATAAATTTATGTCCAAAGAAGAACTGGAACTCTTTTTTTTTTTAAATTTTATTTTATTTGCATAACATATGTGTGGGTAATTCTTCAACAATAACCCTTACATAGCTTTCCGTTACAAATTTTTCCCCCCTACTTCCCCACCCCTTCCCTAGATGGCAGGATATCCACTACATGTTAATTATATTAAAATATTGGCAAATCGAATATATGTATACATATTTCCAAACTTATCATTGTTGTGCAAGAAAAATCTTATCTACACAAACGATATATCAGATAAAGGAAACACAATGTAAGCAAACATCGATCAAAGAGTATGAGAATGTTATGTTGTGGTCCACATTTCGCATCCCTCTCTCTGGGTGTATATGGCTTTCTTCAGTGAACAATTGCAGGTGGTTTGAAACATAGCATTGTTGAAGAGAGCCATGTCCATCAGAATTAATTGTCATATAGTACTGTTGTTGCGGTGTATAATGATCTCCTGGTTCTGCTCATTTCACTCAGCATCAGTTCATGTAAGTCTCCCCAGGCCTCTCTGAAATCATCTTGCTGGTCATTTCTTACAGAACAATAATATTCCATAATAGAACTGGAACTCTTAATTGAAAACCAGAGAGATAACTTTGACTATATTAAGTTAAAAAGTTTTTGTACAAACAAAACCAATGCAATCAAGATTAGGAGGGAAGCAATAAATTGGGAATGAGTCTCCCAAACCAGAATTTACACTTTTATGATGTCTTATAAGAATTAAAGTTTTGGAAACGTCAGTAAAACCTATGCTTGTGGTCCTGACCTCAAAGACAATGTAGTCCCATTTCACCTTGCCTCCACTCACTCATTCATCTTTACATTTAAGGGTTCTGATAAAGGTCTCATCTCTAAAATATATAGAGAATTGTCTCATATTTATAAGAATTCAAGCCATTATCCAATTGATAAATGGTCAAAGGATATGAACGGACAATTTTCAGATGATGAAATTAAAACTATTTGTAGTCATAGGAAAAGGCGCTCCAAATCACTATTGATCAGAGAAATGCAAATTAAGACAACTCTGAGATACCACTACACACCTGTCAGATTGGCTAAAATGACAGGAAAAGATAATGACTAATGTTGGAGGGGATGTGGGAAAGCTGGGACACTGATGCATTGTTGGTGGAGCTGTGAACGGATCCAACCATTCTGGAGAGCAATTTGGAGCTATGCTCAAAAAGTTATCAAACTGTGCATACCCTTTGACCCAGCAGTGTTTCTATTGGGCTTATATCCCAAAGAGATCTTAAAGGAAGGAAAGGGACCCACATGTGCAAGAATGTTTGTGGCAGCCCTTTTTGTAGTGGCTAGAAACTGGAAACTGAATAGATGCCCATCAATTGGAGAGTGGCTGAATAAATTATGGTATATGAATGTTATGGAATATTATTGCTCTGTAAGAAGTGACCAGCTGGATGATTTCAGAGAGGCCTGGAGAGACTTGCATGAACTGATGCTGAGTGAAATGAGCAGAACCAGGAGATCATTATACATGGCAACAACAATACTATATGATGATCAATTCTGATGGAGATGGATTTCTTCAACAATGAAATGTTTCAAGCCACTTCCAATTGTTCAGTGAAGAAAGCCATATACACCCAGAGAGAGGGATATGAAATGTGGACCATAACATAATATTTTCATGCTCTCTATTGATGTTTGCTTGCATTGTATTTCCTTTCTCTGATTTTTCTTTTTTGTAGATAAGATTTTTCTTGCACAAAAATGATAAATGTGGAAATATGTATATGTATATATATATTTGATTTGTCAAGTATTTTAACATAATTAACATGTAGTGGATTTCCTGCCATCTAGAGGAGGGGTGGGGAGTAGGGGGGAAAATTTGTAACAGAAAGCTTTGTAAGGGTTAATGTTGAAAAATTACCCATACGTATGTTTTGCAAATAAAAAGTTTTAATAATAATAATAAAAAAAAGAAATCCTGAGTTTCTAGATTTAACAACAGTCCTGAGTGTTCCATGTATTGTACTTCTTCAAATTACTTGGCAGTAAAGACATGTTAAAACCTTATTGTTTCAGAAGTCTCCTCCCAAACCAGAATTTACACTTTTATGATGTCTTATAAGAATTAAAGTTTTGGAAACGTCAGTAAAACCTATGCTTGTGGTCCTGACCTCAAAGACAATGTAGTCCCATTTCACCTTGCCTCCACTCACTCATTCATGTACAGATGGAGGTGAAAAAAGAAAGGACAATCTGTTTGTTACGTAAATGCTAAATGCTATAGTTTTGATTCCTTCTATTCTGAAACATGGGGCTCTATATCTTGTAGACATGAAGCAAATTACTCCAAGTGCCAAGAGTTTTAATGGGAAGGATAAAAGGACCTACAAGGGAGCAAAGCACTATTGTAATTCAGTGTTTATCTTGAGAAGACAAAATAATCCACTTAGTTTAAATTGCTCTCAAAATGAATTTTACATTTTGACAGTTATTTGCTGCACATCATATATATATATATATAACAAAAACCACGTGAAAAAGAGTGGAGGGCAAAGAGTTATGTAGTCTGGTTTTCTTTAGACTAAACAAAAGCTATAAGTATGTCCTTTCTCATTCCTTCTCAAAAGATTTTCTGCTTTTCTTCCCAATTATCAGAGGATGAAGTTGCAATTAAATTAGAAAAAAGTTTTGAGTCAAAGACTCCTCATTATTTCCATTCATGGCACATCCTTCAACTCTGTGTGGAGTGGGAGAACTAAATAATATCATGGAGCAGATTAGTAGGAATGTAGACAGTGAATGTTTCCTCTAGATTACAATTGATTCTTTCCATCAAAAATATTTTTCTGGGCAAGTAGTTCTCTTATTTATGTACTTCAAGGACCTGCAAAGTTGCTGGGAAGATAAACATTGGTTGTGAGAAAATAAATAGAAATTTTCATAAGATGGAGACCAAAAACATTTCAAGAAACATTTGTGATCATTGTAGGGAACTCTCTGTCAATATGATATTAATGTTGTGAAGTGAATCATTCTCAAGATTGAATCAAACTTGGAATTCCCATTCCTCTTGCAAGTATTAATTTCTAAGCCAATATACTTGCATTCATTGTAGAGCTCCTCACCATTGCTTCTCCTGCCTCTATTATGTATATTTGAGACTTTTTTTTCCACCAGGTTAACTGGCTTTCCAGCCTCCAGTTTTCCCTTTTCAGTAGCCTTGCAAATCAATTGAAGCCCCTTCAGTTGGGCATCCTTAACTCTAACTGAGCTTGACATTCCTTTTTTTTCTGCCTGTCATGGGATCCCTGAGTCTTCCCTACATTTCTTCATCTAGCGTCTTAAGGGTCTTGCTTTGGGCTTCTTGATTTGCTAGAGCTATGTTAATATTCCCTAGCTGTTGTATGTGCTTCAGAAGATTGCAGTTTAACTTATTGTTGTTTATTATTTAGTTATTTTTTTAGTCATGTCTGACTCTTTTTTATTCTATTTGGGGTTTTCTTCACAAAGACCCTGGAATATGTCATTTTCTTTTCCAGTTCATTTTATAGATGAGGCAGAAGTTAAGTGACTTGCTTAGGGTCAAACAGCTAATAAATGTCTGAAGCTGGATTTGAATTCAGGAAGAGGAGCCTTCCTGACTTCAATCCTGGCACTCTTTCCATGGCTGCCCTTTTTTTTTCCAATCCAAATGCTTCAAGTCTAGGAATCATAATTTGGTTTTCACTGCTAGACCCACTGAACTTTCAAACTTAGGGTTCTTCACTGTGTAAAAAGTAATAGAAGTGATGTGGGAGATGTGTTGAGAATACAGTCAGGGCTAAGAAAGAACCCTCCTGAGTGGACATCTGTGTACTATATCTTTTCTCATTCTTCCTCAATACACATAAATTTTTTGGTAAGAAAGTTGGAGAGGTTCATTGCTGGGGAGTTTTCTATATACATATGAACACACATAGATATAAACAGAAGGTAGGTGGCTAGCAATGGCTTACTTTTGTATTTTAGCTACCTGTTATTTTGAAAAGGAGTGTGAGGTTACTTCAAACCATTTTCCCCAGAAATAATTTCACAGTGGTGGGGCAGGGAAAGAATTTGTAAAATCCTGTCTGGGCTACAATGGTCTTAATCCTGACCTACTGGTAGATGAATGATAGTTATTTTAGATACTGTCACATTAAAACTAGTATCTCAGTTTTACAGTAAAAAGGAACTATAGATGGTTCCCTCTACTAAATAACTGGAGAAAGAAAATTGCCCCATGCATTGTTATAGCCAAAGAATCCATCACTTTGAAGGCCAAAATTCTGGGCTTCTCTGTACTAGCTCATTTTTATTTCTGCCAAAAGGGAGAAAAGAACTTAGAGAGAGAGGAGGGGAAGGAAGGTGGGAAAGGGGGAGGAGAGGGATGTGTTGAACTTCTGTAAAATCATAGGATTCTAAATCTGGAGTTAGAAGTGACCTAAGGAGCCATTTAGCATGATCCTCTCAATTTTCAGATTAGTAAATTGAGACCCATAAGAGTTAAATGGCTTGTTCAGGGTCACACAGCTAGTAAGTATCAGAGATGATATTTATTATAGATCATACTGATTCCAAGTTCAGCACTATTCACAACCCCATACCACCACACTCCCTTTCTATGTTAGAAGTCACAGATCTGTTTGAGATAGATTTGGTGAGTCAGTCTTGAAGACTAGATTAGCAATTTCCAAAAATTTTAAATTGCTCACCCTTATAAGTAAAAAAAAAAAAAAAAA